>CAJFCO010000130.1:1125667-1177808 GCA_904066015.1 Synergus gifuensis | reverse complement strand
CGGAGCGCGAAGCGCGACGTGTATATATATCGGAGCGCGAAGCGCGACGTGTATATATATCGGAGCGCGAAGCGCGACGATCGAACTATATTCGACCCCCCGCGCAGATTTTTCATTTAAAAATTGAGGATTTATTAGTATGTAAATTCATTTTTTTTTCATCTGCAGACTGGAATTAAAAATACCTTCCGTGTCATGTAAAACAATATTCTTTCTTTGTTATATAACCTTTTCCATATTCGATTAAAGATTCTTTTTAATATTCATGATGTGACCACAGGAATTTCTGCTTAAATTTTCCTTTTTTGAGAGGAGAATTTTTCTGAATGTTTTTAAAACTGGAACGTTTTCAAATTGTGGTAAAGGTAAAGTGAACTCATTGAAGAATGAATATCAGTATTTTACTTTGCGGATTTTTTTTGCAGAATCTGAACTAAAAGGTTCCCTGAAGACATTTTATTTTAAATCAATTTAATATTTTATTCTGAAACGAGTGAAATTTAAACAGCTTTAATGAAATTTTAATTGAAATTTTAATGTTAAAGAACTGAAACTTTGAAGTGGCAATTGATGGACAATTTCTTATGTGAAATCATCCACAATATTGAATCCTTTTAATTTAAAAACTTTAAGGCGATAAAGTGCTTTTAACTGAGATATCTCAAAAGATTTCTAAGAATTTCAAAGAATTTTAAAAGAATTCGATTTATTTTAACACAAACCTCATGGGATTTTAAGAAATATATATCAAATTCTCTTGAGATTCTTTTTGAGGAATTCCTCAGGTAGTTTAAGGTTTTTTTTCTTTTCCAAGGAATTTTACATGAAAGTGGAAAGGTGCTTCTCGGTTTATCTGTTATCAGACTCGTACATGTTCTATGGTTCCAGTTGTAGTCGAAAGACTGTTCTCAGTGACCCTTTTTCTCTCTTATCTTTATTTCATTACCTTTGCTTCCTTCTACCTTCTCTATTCAGTTAATCTGAAACGTAAAGCAGATTAGTGATTCTCAACTTTTGTTATTAATTCGAAAAAAGGAGGACTTGGATAAGGGAATTTGAGCATTGTCAAATTCATTATGCACTTTGATTCTCTTTAGTCGATGCTCCCTTGCATTTAAATTCCTACGATATTACATACTTAGCTAAGAATTATTTCCCTACTCGTCAAGTACCTATTTTCTGCATTATATGATATAATGTGCATGCGGCTTAGGCTTCTCAAGGAGATCCTTCCTTAATTAAAATTTACATTATAGTAACCTAAAGTAAAGATAAAATACGTAAATTAAAATAATAATTCTGTACTGGCCAATATTAATTAGAAAACATAAAATTCTCTTTTAATTAATGTGAACTTCGAATTACATTAATTAACTAAATGGGAACTTCAAGCTCAAAATGTCACCAAAGCCGCACTAATTCAAAAAGGTTCACTAGAAACACAAATAGAATAAGCTCTCAACTTTCTCCTTAATTACAAATCCCCAATTTTAATTACATCGGACAAATTTAAACCAAATGAAAACTTTGTCTATACGATCTAGTTAAAATAGATTAAATAACCGCTAACACAGCTCCAGGTGGTCAGTGGATTATTACAGCGGTGCTAACATTGTAGATTGTTAACGAGGCACAATTGAAGAGTTGATTAAACAAAAGAACTCGACATTAATCCATTTGTGCAATGTCTCGTAAAGTATATTTAAAAACAATAATAAAGGGTGAATTGGCGACAATATCTTGAAAGATGATGCAAGGAAAATCGTGATATAATGTTAGTTCGATCATCCATATAAAAGGAACATCAATCACTTAAGAAATAATCACACGTGTCCGTTAGATAACGCTGAATTACGAAACAATAGCCAGACTCATTAGGTGAGGCTATAATAGATGAGTCTATATAGTTGATGTTCTTAGTATGGAAATCGCATGAGAATCGAAGATCGTGTTAATTTGATAGGATAGAGTATAAGCAGGAAGGTGAGTGTGTAATCAGTTAACAAAGGAGGAGAACAAAGATTCTTGGTCGAGGGTGTCGATTCAGTACCTATTCTTGAAAATTTATAATAGACTTCAAAGAATTTCAATTACGAGTTGCAAGATTCAATAAAGTTTGAAATAACGAGAGAGTATTTTTATTTGTATCAAATAAAATTCCAATAGGAGATATATTAGCTGCTTTCTTCAATACATTGCTGAGATTTTTAGCGGCTTCAATCATTTTTTTAATAAGAGAGTTGCTAGAGCAGCTGGAAAATCTACAAATTGTAATTTAATATTCTACAATATTTTTAACGATTTGAATTTGAAACAAAATAATTCCTGTAGCGACCCTGAAAAATATTTATCAGTTTTTACCTCTGCAATATTAATTAGATTCAAAATTAAAGTAAATAATAACATCTACAGTATTAGGAGCGCATCCGAAAACAATTCTGGGAGGGGGAAAATTAATCTTCACCTAAAATTTAGAAATAATGTTGTTTGGCATAGTTTTCAGTGAACAGTTTAAAATATAATAGTAACAAAAATTGACCAGTTATTTTTTTTTATTTTTATGTTTTTTTCTGATATCGAAGGGTGAATTTCCTAATTTGATTTTTCTCACTCAACATTTTTTTCCCAGTGCTGAAGCTCTTGGGGGGGCATTTCCCCCATTCCCCCCCTATAATGCTCAGTATAAGATTAATTTTAAATTAGCTTTATAAATTTCTCCCTCATACAACATAATTTTTTAAAATCCAAACAGCTAATTTCCCTTTTTCGCTAAATCAAAATCCGTTTCTTCTCTTCTTAT
Source organism: Synergus gifuensis (assembly GCA_904066015.1). Lineage (NCBI taxonomy): Eukaryota > Metazoa > Arthropoda > Insecta > Hymenoptera > Cynipidae > Synergus > Synergus gifuensis. The sequence goes on along the minus strand of CAJFCO010000130.1, from coordinate 1,175,008 downwards.
GCAGATTTTTTTTTATGCAACCTGACCCAGTTCCTTTTCTTCACAGAGGATCTGAGAGCAGTTAAATTGTAATTTTCATGCTGTGACCTGTTACTTGCAAAGTAGGGGATTCGACATTTGGCTCTTTGCCAGGAGCACGTGTGGAAGTTATGCGAATAATTCAACGCTGTAATCGGTGGCATGTCCATATGTGCATTAGTAAACAAGAAGAGAGGGCTTTAGTCATGTTCGCGGATGCGTAGTTGCAAATGAGGATATTATGCACTATAGAAAACAGTGAGAGGGGAGAGTGGGTGGTTAATGCCAAAAGGCGATAATAGTGAAAGAAAGAGTGCATTGTTCTCACCGCAATCCACAATTTAAAAAAATAATAATAAAGACCACATTTAAGCGAATTCAAGTAATGGATTCGTCCCACTCACCCTATGGAAATCATTCAAACTTCATAATGCTCTGGTTTGGATTGGTCGTTTCTAATATAGACACATCTAAATTTGATCCTTCTAATTTGAAAACTTTCAAAGTGAATCGCTTTTGGTTTGAAATTTGTCAAAATTGAGCATTTCTGAATTCTGAGCATTTAAATTCGCTGGCGTGCAATTAATTCGACTGTGAGATGCAATGTCGTAATGGGAACAATTCGATTTATATACGTGACAAGTGCACAACCTTGTTGACCTTCAGATATCATCTGTGGATGAGCCTCTAATTCAATTATCATCGTGTAAGGCAGTGGAACGACTTTCAGTCACACAGGCTTGTTGGAGAGAAATAAAAATGGATTTTTGGGTGGGTGTAACAAGTAGCTTAATTGGTTTTACTAGGTTTAAGAATTAATTGAAACTCGGATAGTTTGATCGAATTAATTTACTTTATTTTGAAAGTTAGAAATGATCTTTATTGTAAATTAACGACTAGAAGTTCTTTTTCAGTTTTCATTTCCTGAAGTTCTTGAAATAAATTCGCACAGGAAGGTTTATCTCTGATTAGTATTATTTTTTTTTTTTTTATTATTACTGGTTTGCAGTTCTCTCTTGCTCAGTTCTATGAAATAGAAAATAATAGCTTTCAGACAGAAAGGAAACTTAAGAACAAAGACACGTGCATTTACCTCGACATACCTTTCGAGTTTAGAATATTTTTATGTGAGAACTTTCAGTGTTATGCGACTTTCACATGCTCTTTTTCTATTGAAATACGCGATTAGTTGTGTCCAATTTTCTCGGCGAATTTAAATCAAACGAAGAAGATATATTTCATTATTTCTTATCCATTTGGTTCTTACTCTCAAAGTCATAATAAATAAGTCGTGAAAATAATTTGTTCTGATTCAATCTTTTGACCAAAATGCGATCCTAACTGAAAACATTTCTTATCTATCATGTTCAGACAGATTTATTCCTTTTTTTCAATAGAAGCGAACTTTTATGTTTTACTGAATGACAGGATTGCAGATATAGTAAAATAATGAGCATTTCATATAAGCGTTTCTGTCCAAACGTTGACAGTAGTTGTATTAGAAAAAGGCTCCGATTTGGAAAGCCCGTTTCCCCCCCCCCCCCCTCCCCCCTCTCTCGTTTATTCCCTTTTGAATGATCCGCATTTGCGCAACTGTATTGAATTCGAATACAGTTGCACCAGTTTACGGAAACTGTCCCATTGCTTTATGTAGAAATTGTTTACCTTTTAGCGACGAATCACGCGGTAGAAAATAAAATTCCAGCGGATTGCATTTTATTGCCTGCCGAATCGCAATCACAACGTAAGCTTTCCAAAAGTTCAAAGCCATGTGAATTTTAGATATCGATGAGTATCTCTTTATTGAAATGGTATTTATTGAAATATTGCTTTGGTCAAATTATTTGCTACGTTAATTTTCCGCTATAACACTTGATGATTGCACTATTTTACGAAATTTTAATGTGAAAAGATATGTGTAATTTAATTTAAACACGATAGGTTAAATAAAAATTTTATGCAGGCGATATTGTAAATTTTTACATATTTTTATATTATTGGATGTTTTAAAAACTTGGGAAAAATAAATTTGATAATTTAATAATAAAATAAAAAAAAGTATTTCTAAGAAAGCATGGGGTCTATTTCGGGATTATTATATTTTGTGATATCGAGAAAAGGGATATGACGAAAGAGTAAGATTCCTTTTATAGCAAACTCAATTTGTGCTGCTGATCTGATTTCGCCGTCTGAGAAAATAGGGTGACTTGAAAGACTTCTACTGATTTTATATATGGGAATTCAAATACAATATATGTTGTAATATAACAAGCTTAATTTATTTCGAAGACTTCGTAGCAACTAACAATAATTTGACAAATATTCTTTTCTTTGAGTTCGTTGATATATTCCAATTTTATATAGAAAATCTTGTGAAACTGGAATCCTTAAAATTGTGTGAAGTAGCTGAAATTTCTTTATGTTTCCTCGAAATTGTTAAAAAATTTTTTCAATCCGTTAAATTGTATTAAAAATTAATACTTATTTATTAATACTTACTTTATATATATACGGATAAAAGATTTGTTTAGTTTGAAAGTGTATCACTAATGTAGATTTTTGGAATGATAATTGAATCTTAGATGAACTTAATATCGCTTTCAGTAACCTATTGTATTTATATATTAGAGTAACCTGGTTTTATCACATCACTGCAACCTTGCGTATAGTAATAATCGAGCGTTGCGTACGTTGTTGATTTTATGCAACTCCCAATTCCTTGACTTTCTCTTTGTCGCGTGAGTATATCTCTCACATTCACACCAAAGTTGGCCGTGATGTATTACGTCTGTGGTCTCGACGAGCTCACCACAAGGTGGAAATCACACCGGATGAAATTGGACTGAGAAAACTGAGGAAGGAAAGGAGATCGAATTCTCTCAACTTCCTCCGTATTTTTTTCCTTATTATGCTTTCAAGTTTTGTTTATTCAAATTTCACCAGCTCTTTAACTTATGATAAAGAACTTAACAAGGGGCTTAGAAATATGGAGTGTTTTCAATTTGATATACTTACATTGATAGAAAAAGAAAAAGTTATCTGAGTTATTGATTCTCGAGACTTTTCCTTCTGAGAGATTAAGATGGTGGATTCGCAAGGTAAAGCTTAGCTCCCCGAAACTTTATTTCCCGAAGCAGCAGAACGTCAACAGAAAAATTAATTTCTCGCCCTGTTATATAACGATATATATTAGTGACTGAACGAGACAAGAGATTATTCTTGAAGCAGACTTCTCTGGAAAACAAGAGATGGTCTTTAAACGGAAAGCTCGCTATTTGTAACTGACATGTTTACTAACTGCTCTATTTTTCATTCTGGGTGAGGAGTTAATCATTTATCATCTGATACTTTTCTTACTAGTTATATATAAATGTATTTATTTTCTTACTGGAACAATATTCGAAAAAAGTATCTTCAACTCTGTACCTTAATTTGTGTGACACTTTGCATTGACTGAAAAAACGATATTCTAATATTAAGAATATCATATTCTCACAGACATATTCTTAATAATATTCTTAATAAAGAGAGTATCTTCTAACCGAAGGAAGAAAATATTCTTAAAATGAGAATATTCTTATAGGAGTATGCGCAAAGGAAAATGCGCTCGCATTGAGTATACCCTAGAAAAAATGTGGGACCACCATCTCATGACCTTAGGGTAGTGGTTTAGGTAATAGACTCGTGTCCGATAGATCGTGCGTTCGATTCCCCCCAGCGTTGCGTGCGAAATTTTATTTGTTATATAAGCGTTTAAATCTACAAATAAAGATTAGTTATAAGAATATCCATAATATAACTGCGAATAAACCATGTTCTTAATTAATAATTGTTTTTTAAGACCAATAACAGGCCAAGAATATATTCTTTTAATGAAAGAGAATATATTCTTCATGTAAGAGGGCCTCCCTCTTACATCAAGAATATATTCTTGGCGCCTATTTAAGATGCAAATATTTTTAAACTTAGTGGGAAATTCTTAAAATTAGAATATCGTTTTTTCGGTGCTCCTTAAAAAGAAAGATTACAGACACAGTAAGGTGAGCATGGGAAAGAAGGGTGGAGAAATTAACAGAAGGGAAACTCTCGTAAAAGACGAACAAAACCCTATATAACTCAAGTAAGTAACTCGACACTTAATTCGTTTTCCCGGCAATACAATGAACAAGGTGTGTCAGAGTAGCAGGTTTATTCCTGTTTTCTTGGCAATGGAAACAAGTGTGGAAACGCACATGTAGGGCTGCAAAAAGCAAAAAGATTATACAAATTAGTTATATCGTAACCGTACATAAATAGCTATCTACTCTGCAATAAGTCTGCATTGCGCATATCCTCCATCAAAAGAATTGCCGTTCATTGGCCTCTGCATTTAGATATACACAAAACGTTATGCGTTTACATTTTTGTGGATTACTATAATATTCTATATGAAATTGATATGTAAGACTTGAAAGGCGGTATTCAATAGTATTTTCGACTTGAAAGAGGAACGAATGGAAACTGACAATGCCATTTGTCCGAGATACCTGGAGCCGATGATTAAAGAGAAAACAGAAAGTTTCACCTATCGATGCAGTTGCTTTCTGTCGGCAATAAAATTGAAAAATTGATTTTCAGAATATGGAATGAAAATAGAAATCGGATACAAATCTCCAAGTATAAATATGAAAATAAAAACAATTTTTCACATATTAGGTCTTCATAAAACTCTTGATTTTATTGTGCGTTATAAAAATATTATTAATCATGATAGATTCGAGATTGAGAATCTTGAAGTGAAAATAATTTTTCCTTTTAATTTAAGATAAGTATGGTCTTGTATTTCTAGCGTGTAATATAAATCTCTTAACTCTCTTAAGTGAAAATTTTTGCTTCATTGCACCTCATGTCTTATATTATTGCTTCTAGCACTTGGGTTGAAGCTGTTTGTTCTTGCAGAAAATGTATAGAAGATGACCTACTTTAAATTCGATATTTTCCGTGTTTTCATCGGAGGATCCTTCTTCTTTCGTATTCAATTTTCCATAATTTTATGTACATTTGTACAAAAGTCCACTTTGAGTTCTTGGAAAGTTTGAATTGTTCAGGGCAAAAGTTCGAGAACTCAGGGAAGAGGTAGTTTTTTATTTGAAGTAGTTTAAACTACTTTAAACTTGTTTTCAATAATTTTAAAATTTCACTCATTTTCCTGTTCATTTTCTCTGGATTAAAAACTGCATCAACATACATATATAGGGAGGATAAGTCACTCGAGAGAGTATGTCAAATGCTGTTGAGGAACTTGTTATAGTGTAGCGTTTTATTAGTCCCTTAGGGCATATCCAAGGCATGAAAAATGATCACATAATCCCAGACGTTCCAGAGGTCGAAGAACGGAGGTAGATCGATGTCGTGTGAACTCTTTTTATAACGCCTCTAATCATGCAGATATACTTAAAATAAACTATAAAAGTTACCAAATTAAATTTTTTTTCCAATTTTTATATAATTTTCGATTGAACTATCGCTTTCAGAAGATATCTAATTTTAATATGAACGTATAAAGGCATGAATGAAAACATTAAAAAAAGAAAAATATCGTGCTAGAGAGTTTAGTTAAACGAAATGCTTTTACTGTACGGATACATAATGACCTCTACGTAGCTTATTTGACGTTAAAAGATTCCTTTGTGATAACTATTTTCGCAAAATGTTATTTTATACAGAAATATTGCTTTTTTATAGGGCATGATCTTTCTGGTGTTTATCATCAAAGCTCGGTGGAAATTTATTTATGGTCGAGCGATGTTTTCTATTAAAGTATTAATATCAACACAAATGAGAAAATAAATTATTTAAGACATTTTACACGTTTTTTATAGCAAAAAAGGTCCTTCTATATAGGATATTATCAATAATGAAAGTATTGGAAATGCTGGGACTTTAATCAAATTTTCAAGATTGCATTGGAATATTGGATTCGTAAGTTTCAATCTTTCTGAAAACTTTATTATATTCTATGAATATCAAGTGACGTTTATCTATAATTAAAAATATCTACAAGTTATTTATGGCAATATGTAAATCGAATTGTTGATACATCCCTTTGAATTTCTTCTGTCGGCGACATTATTCAATCATCGCAACGAAAGTTTTGTCGATTCGAGGAAGCTAGCCTGATGGTTGTTTCTTCGCGAAAAAATATACAATCAATACTATTCGCTACAATTTTTATTAGGAATATAAATGCCCGAAATTTATACAAATATGAATAACTTTCAAAATATAGAAAAGCGTAAGTCATATTAGTCAGAAATATTTAACTATTAATGTTGCAAGTCATCAATTTCACTGTGGAATTTAGGGAACAATTATAATTAATTGGTCTAATAAATATCCGTTACATTTAATTATTATGTGCTCACTTTTCATTACTCCATCATTAAAGCTTTAATATGTATGCTATTTACAAATATGAATTTACTAGTTTAGTCAACTTTTTCATTTTAATTTCCTTTGAAAAACAATTTGTAATCAATTCAGAACTTCTTGCAAGATTAGTTCTTTGAAAATTCCTATTCAATTACTACTAGATATGTCTATTATTAAGTCTTCTAAAGACTTTCAAAAATATTCTTTACCTATTCTGTCACAACATATTTTTTAAATGCGCAGTTGTTACGTCACGAAAATTAAATATTAAGAATGATCCGCTTATTATGCGAGGATGGGCCGTTCAAAAAGAGTTATGCGTCATTAGATTCTTATTTTAATCCGAAAGATTTCCATGTGAATGGGCATTATATAGAGGTGATCAGAATTTAGATATAAAGCCTAGAAGTTACTTTAACTAAATCTGGGAGGCTCATAAGCTTTCCTTATATTAATTTTTCTTAGATTTCCGCATTCAACAATGCAACAGTGTAATTCCTATCGGTTGCAGTCATAATCAAACCTAGGCGGACTCTTAATTATTTTCTGCTAAGTTCTGTGGCTGGACTCCTATAAGTAAAGGTTACGTGTAAAATGCGGTCAGCGAAATGAGATATTGTTAAGAACGTAAATTACATCCATCGCAAGAGCCGCTCCTTCGCGCATTAAATTCTAACGAGGAAAAAGTTTATAATCCGCAGAATGCAACCTCATACATAGATTATACTCTTTCATTTATACACATACATAACACTTTGTACATTTGTCGTTAGAAAATTGACTTAACGGCAAGTGCTGTCGGAAACGGGAGCAATACTTCAAATTAGATCTTGGACCGAACCAAGAATAGTACAATAATATTTACATCTGTGTTATTATATTGAGCTACCGGGGGGTTTATGCGTGTTTGTTTATTTGAGCGGCATGTAATTACGATCGTGAAAGCACGGATATCCGCTTCCAATTAATTATATTTTCCATTTATTTTTAATGAAAATAACACTTCATTTGGAACGATATTGGATCTCGAAGGGGTTTAATTTGGGAATATTTAAATTGATATAATAAAGTTATTAAGGTGTTCTTATGAATTTATTTATAGTTGAAGTATTTTACATTATAACTTTGTGATTGCCAAGCTTGTAACAGCAATTTTTAAAACTTTTATGAAGGATCAGAACTTTTAGATGATATTAATAAATATGAATCTCGAGGGACTTCCCCTTTATAAGAGCATAATTACAATTTCGAGTTTATACTTGTACACGCGGGTTGTAAACCATAAGACCTATATACTTTTCCCATGATTTCTACACGCAAGAGGGAAACATGAAAAGTAACTTCATACTGAGATTGCTATAAGATTATTTCAATGCTTTTTATTTATAAATTTTTAAAACACACAGTATACTTGATAATAAGAGTATAAGAGCTTTCAATTTTGTCGGTTTGAATAACACATATATATGGTTATAGAAAACTACTTTAACTTCTGATTCAAGATCCCATATTTTAGAAGATTCAACAGGAAATTTTGAAATAGTGCCAGAATCTACAGTCGAAATGAGAAAAGTCATGAGATTAAATTGAGCAATAAAATACTTTTAGGAAAGGAGATATATACGTATTTTGAAAACGGAAATAAATGAATTTATATATTCGAATCGAGAATAAACTGAACGAGAGTTGAAGGTATTGGTCTAGAGATGTATAAACCCGCACTTTCTAAGTTATCGATTCAGACAGCAAGCTTGCAAAATAGCCTCGGGATGACACGATATTTTTCGGTTCAAGCATATTCTCGTGAGATTATGGTTTATCATTTTGACATCGTTTTTTTTATCGGCTTTCATGTATATATGTTGTAAAAACAAAATGATTCATAAATATTACTTTTTTGAAATATTCGAAAAACGTTGCTTGCAATAAATTCGAAATTGTCGATAAAAATGAAATCTATAGAGTTGATTTATGTGATAGGCACCGAGTTTTTGGTATTGTGTATAGTAGATTTTATTTTCAGAGCTGTCATATCTTTTTTGATGACGTGATGGTTACGAAATAAAAACAATTTTGAAAGCCCTGAAATTTGCAAGCTGTTATGAAAGCTCTTGTTCTTCAAAAGGTGGCAAATCGTGAATCTTGAAAATGGCAAGTATGAAATTGGAATGAGTATGGGTCTGGGGAATTTTTTCGTGGTCCTTGCAACCTTTCGCGTAGAGCAATCTATACGTTATGTGTATGCGAACGTTCACCGGATGTACAGCGTAGCGTGACTCCGGTCCTTGCCTACGTTCCACCCCCTCGGGGCCCCCGTTTCTGACATGGTCCCTTTTTCCACGCACCAGCTGCATAGTATGTAGGAGTAGGTCCTATCCACACCACTGACGATGGCGCTTTCTTGCTTCAAGAAGTTTACGATTAACCCTGGAATTCTTGGGGTAATCTGCACCACACGTTTGTTTCCAACGATGCGTAATATGGGCCCCGCAAGTATAAAGCAAACGACCATGACCCCCAATTCCCACGCTCCATGAGTTAACTATTCTCGCGAAGATGCTCCCTTGATTATTTCTGGAATTTGAAGGACTTTTTCCATTCTTTATATATTTTATGGTTCATCGCCAAAGACATCTGATGCGAAGTCTTTCAGCGGAATTCATAATTCTATATCTTATATAATTCTATATAAAAAAATCCTTGACGTTTGCCTAACTTTTCCGGACCAACAAAATTCCCTGACTTTTCCATAAAAGCAAACTATGATTCTATCATTTCTAAGCTTTCAAACTTGCGAATTTGAATTTAAGAGCCTTCGGTATATAGAGCGAAATTACCTTTATATTCGTGTTCAAAAGCTCGAAAATATAAAAATGTGTGTCTTCTGACTTGAAAGCAATGAATTTTTATGTCTCCTATTTGGAAACATGTGCATGTGTACTCTTTCATTTTTTAAGAGCTTGTCTTAAAAGTCTTTAAGATTTAAAAAATCTTTTCATTGATCTGGCATAGTTCGAACTACACTGTGCAAACTTCTATAATTAAGCATCAAATTTGAATATAATTATATTAAGTGTAAAGGCGACCCAATAATCAAATCGAACGGAAAATGGTACATTAAATATTCTGCAAAGCGAGAAAAAGAAAATGTGATATTAAGTAAGCTATAACAGTACATTATGTCTCCTTCCTTATAGACTCACTGCACCGGTAAATTAATGGGTTGTGTTGAACAAGTGCATGAAGAGTTTCCGTGTTCGATCTAATTATTCCTGCATGTGTACTCTTTTTTTCAAAACAGGCAATCCATTTTTCTGTACTGATCATCATTGGATATTTTAACTGATATTATGTATTAACTGATTAACGTCAACATGTTATTAAAATAATAATAATAATAATTATTATTATTAAAAAATAATTAAATGTAATTATGCATTTTTTTCAATGTAAACGTGGCAGTGAAAAGGAATCTTGAGTGCATGCGTTTAATCTCAAGCAAAGTTGCTCTGTAATCCGGCTCCCGGTATGTATATGGATAATTTATTCGGACAGTCATTGCGATATACGTTTCCAGTATATGCATGTGTAGTGAGATGGAGTGAATGACTATCTCTGCAGGTGGTACCCATGAACGATCCATTTACTCCTCTTGCTCTTGTCACTGTATTATACGTGGCGCTTCCCACACAAATCCACTGTATTACGTACATACACACGCCCACGAGTGCAATGCGCGTTTGTCGTTTTACGTACAACCATATATGTAATACATATTCTATGCCTACGTATAACAGCCACATCTACTTGGCAATACGCCATTCCATAGATGTCCTTTCACTGCAAAATCGATATTTCCGCGACTTTGCATTCCCTATACGACCACGTGCAACCTTCTGGTATAGTTACTTGGCACATCAGGATCAAGATACTTGAAATGTATTAACTTTTTAATATAATATCTTTGTCAATATCTTTTTTTACAGTTCTTTATCCTGAAACTGGGTCATTCTCTCTCGATTCTTCATTTCTTAGGTCATTCATATTATAATATTATTACATATAAGAAAAAAGGTATATGAATACATCTCATTTAAATGTAATATATTTGATGGCTTTTTCTCTATTTTGATCTCATTTCTTGAAAAGGAGATATGAATTTGAATATCATGATCTGTCTGTGAATGAAAATGATGATCTTTGAATTTTGTTAGTAGAAAATATTCATAAGAAGACCTTTCATATATATATAAGATTTCATGCGAGTCATGGCTTCAGCGCCGTTATTTTCGTCTGCATAGGATAAACTCAATTTCGGAAATGAGCTGTTCATTTATTGATAACAATTTCCGTTACTTGACAAAGGAACACAAGTTACGAACCACATTGTTCTGAGGGAATAACAATAGTCGTTTGGATGATTGTATATAGTTAGTATGCAGCCACACTTCACTTAATATTCATTCTGCGTCCCATCTACAGGAATGTGTATTTTCACAGGGTTGGGTTCGTGTATTTAGTACACCATGTATTTCATAAGTGAGTTGTTGGCATATTAATGCTTTCAGTAACATATCGTTGTACCAAAATTCATGATAATTTTGTATCCAAACATCCTACCGTATAGATGAAAACGTAATTTATAGAAATATAATATATGTTAAATTTTAATTCAATTTCGAAGAAACATTTAAAATAAAGACAGCAATTTCCCTAGATAATTAATAGAACTTTTTCTAGTGTTTTCAGAAGTGTTTTTTGAAAATAGAATATAGATTGATTTTGAATTCTAAAAACACTACATTTTCCTAATTAATTTGAATCTAAAACCATTTTAAAGGTTACAGAATTCTCCATCACGGTTCAAGAAATTCAGGAGTTGAATGCAAATAAGGTTGAAGATAGTTCGAGTTGACTCAATATTCTTCTTCCTCTCGTAATTTCGATCAGAAGAAGTTCGAGCATAAAAGCTCTATCTGGAGCACATTTTCTTATCAGATTATGAGTCTGGCAATGCAGGGTGGCATTAAGGTCGACATTACGTTTCTGATAAGTGATAAAAGATAAAGTATGCTGTCTCAGATATAATAGGAAGTGAAATCAAATTCTTCAGTCTTTTTCTTACACTTCAAAGGTGCAGTCTAAGTGTCTCAATGTACTTGTCATTTTCAAAGGACTATTCCCTTCCTTTTGTTATCCTTCAATATCAAGACATTGGTTGAAATCAAGTACAGGCCGATGTTTCTAAGCAGTACGTGATCTAATTTATTATCGCATCAATTCTTCTTTTATATTTCGATTTTATATATAAATTATCATTTTATTATTTTATTTTTATTATCATTTTATTTCAGAAACGGAAGAATGTGTCGACGGGAAAGTCGAGGATTTGAAAAATACTCAGGAGATGTCGAGATACCCCGAAGATGGAAGTTTACAACAACCATCCATCGATCAAGCCCAGCAAACGACTCCAGGTACGTAAACCATCACAGGATTACTTTCTGCACTTTATTTTATGATTGATCCCGTTCTTGAATTTATTGAGAGAGACAGGTTTACTTTGGCGAAAATTTATTTTAGCAATCGGAGACTTGTTAAGTGTTAAAATGATATCACACGGAAAAAACTGTATGGATGTGACAACCAGAGAAATAGTAAAATATGATACAACTAAAATTTATGGTTTCCACTACCACGATTGTGGTTGCCACAACCATAACTATTATATGACAACAACGCCAGTGATAACAACGCGTTGTTGTCACATAATAGTTATGGTTGTGGCAACCACAATCGTGGTAGTGGAAACCATAAATTTTAGTTGTACCATATTTTACTATTTCTCTGGTTGTCACATCCATACTGTTTTTTCCGTGCAGATAAAAGATTACTGAATTTTTTTAATAATACTTAGAAAATTTACAAACATTATTTGAAGTGTTTCTGATTATGAAGTTTTGATTTAAAAACTTTTATTTAGGAAGAATACAAATTTGAAAATAAGTTTAAAAGACTGAATTGTTTCAGTTATCCAAGCATTTTTGTATTCCGTTATTGCTCTTGGAAAATGTCCAACTTTTTGATCCCTAATTATGTATTGTCATGACAATACAGAGAGTGACATAAATGTTTGGAAAATCAGGTGAGCACATCGTTATCGAAAGTTTAGTGTATTATGAGCATTTTCTAGGAGTTTCAAACAACCGACGGCCTACTTTGTCAAGGACAAAATAATGAACTGCATTCAATGATGTTCAGAGTAGTGGAAAAGCAAGCGTAAATGGAGTCTGTTCTGCATTCTTGTTTTCTCAATTGTGCGAAACTATCTTCGATTCCTGAAACTATTGGAAATAATATTCAACGATAAAAACTTTAAATCTATTAGTATTTTTTTATGTAGAAGGAATATAATAGTGAGTGATATCTAATAACAAAACTCAAACAGTGATCGGAATAAACAATTTTGAAGAAACTTTTATTTTAGTATTGTTAACAATAAATAATATGAAAATATCACCTTACATTTTCCGCTGGTATTTAAAATTTTAAAAAGAGTTGGTTTACACCTGCATTTCCTTCTTACGTGTAGAACCTGATATTTTGTTCATCCGGGTCCATTGAGAGATCGCATATAATGCAAAACTTTCAAAAGACCCGCTTCAGTATCAAGGAAATGTGAGAATTTAATTGTTGAGACCCATGTAAACATCTGAAGGGTTTTTAGGTAATTAAAAAAAAAATATTTATATGATTTAAAAAGATTTCTAGGAATTCGCTGGGATTTGTAGGAATTTTCAAAGGATTTAGGTGTTCAGAGAATTTTAAAAGATGGCAATTTGAATGGATTTTATGGGATTTAAAATGATTTGAAGAGATTTTACAGTATGTCTTACTTGAAATGGAATAATTAAGGCATTAAATAAGTTATTTTCCAGTTTTTAAATTAAAATTCAAATCCTTCAGACTTAAATATTAATCGTCAGGAAAAATGAAAAAATGAAAATTACTCATGGAAAAGTCGTGGAGTTTTAAAAATGAAGTTTCGAGTCACCTCCTGTTTTTTAAATTCCTTGTTCTATAGTCCTTAAATTAAAATTTTTAATGAGACAAGACTTCATTTTCGTAAATAGAGTTTTGATTCAATTATGTCATTCCCCACTAAAACGCTATTTTTCCAGAGAAAATATTGACAGGGGAAGATTGGACCTCTTGGTAACGCAATTTCCTTTTTTTTCATCTCGCTTTATCTCTTTTTTTCCATTCTATGGAGAATTTTTCATGATTCGTAAAAATCTATAAATAAAGTAGAATTTGTTGAAATTTAACGATAGGGAATTAACAAGAAAGATCTTCTAATAGAACAATTCTTTTCTCAAACGTCTCTCGGAAACCTTTAATCGTCTTGGGATGCGTTTACAAGCACCTACTGCTAACCAAGCGAAAAAGTAAAAGATCGCATTAGGATTTTAATTGAAAACGACTAAATAGTCTACTTTTTTCTCTAATTGTTTTCGCCTCTAAAACTTTAAATAGACTCTTGTAGTACACTATTTGTATTTTGTTCTTATAGCTTGACTTTTGTTATTTACCAAAAAAAAAAAACGAGATCGTCTAAAATCTATTTTAGATTTCTAAATAGTCATAAATTAAACTATACCTTTGAATTTAATAATGTTAATTGTATAGAACTTCACAAATTCCCTCTTTTCAGATTTAATTCATTGTACTAGTTATAAGAGCAAGTAACAATTTAACTCATTTGCTCAACAATTAGACAAGATGAGAACTCATTTAGAAAGCATTAGTCTAGCACAGAGTCAGCAGATGCTTCAGAAAGTGCAAGCTCTAGAAATATAATTTCTGAGGAAATGTTTATTCTCTTATACCTTGGAAACATTTTCTTTACTACAGAAAAAATTACCTAAGAAATATCGATATTTTTCATCTTAGTCTATCAAATTTTTTTCTCGACCTGCACTATAAGTGGATACATTGTTGATGAAGAAAAGCTTTTGTCACAGCATTCGGTGGAATGGGGATTCTCTATAAGTTGCGTAACACTCTTCTATGGGGTGGAATATTTCTTGCTATCAATATGAGAGGAGGTGGGATGAATATTATTGAAGTAGCTTGGGGCCAATTTTAAAATTCGGAGAAGTATTGAGCTGACAGAGATTGACGGAAAATTTTTGGAATTTTGCATTGTAAATTCCTAAACTGTAAATTCGACAGAAAAACTGAGTGCTTTTTAAATAATTGATATAGCTCTGAGTCAAAAAATGGTTTTAAAAATTGATATTTTTTTCTACTTTGGCTGTTAAGGCTAAAAAATAAAACAATAATCTTTTATTCAACTACAAAAAATTCACAAACTGAAAGACTGATATATGAACTTTAACACTCTGAAAAGTGTTTCCATGCTGAAAAGCCCCAAAGGGTAGACATGGTCTTTGAAACGAATTTTTTAATAGTGGATTTTAAGGCTGAGAATCCACTCTCCAGAATTCGATAAAACGTCCCGACTCTTTTAAATCGTTTCAATTCAACTACGTCCCCTTTAAGCTCTCTTCCTTAGACTCGATTTCCCACTCGTTACATGACTCGCTGAATCGTGTTTTTTGAGCGCTCTCTAACTCTCTTTTTTCATTACAGATCTTCATCAGCGTTATCTCGTGGAAACGATAACGATGACGACGGTGACGGAGCGACGAATAGTCCGGGAAATTAGCGAGGAAGAAACGAGGCCCATTGATGAGCCGGACTCCACAAAAGAAAAAGATTCGCTCGAAGCCTCGAAACTTGAATTTGCTATCTGTCCCCCGCCAGACACTAAAGAAATATCCTCAGGGCAGAGTACCAGCGAAGAGGCTTCCAAGTCTCCAGAAAGCGCAACGAAAATCGATAAAAGAGCCTCCAAGGAGATTTCCGAAGCTTCGGATCTCTCTCTGACCTTTAAGCTTGGCACATCGCTCGTCAGCAACAGCCTAAAGCCAAACTCTGCTGTGAGACAACTATTTCCAGACCCCAGATTCATATCTCCGCCCCCAGCTCCTACAAAGAACATATCCATGTCTGACGTAGACAATGCCGAAGACGAGAATTCTGAAGCTCAGAAGTTCCTCATCACCACTGAAAGCTTGCGCCTCTTCGATGCTGTGAAACGGACTAAGATTGCTGGGAACCGAAGTGACTCTTCTGAGAGCGAGTCTTCTAGTATCAAGAGAACTATCGAAAGAAACGCTCTCAGAAGGAGTCTCATTTCGAAGTATGAAAGTAATTCAAAGAAGAAGAATCTGAGGGGCAAGGATCTGACTTTGGAGGAGAGAATACGACAATTGACGTGTGTGGATCAGGATGAAGACACTGCGGAGAGTAACTCCTCAGAAAGTGGTAGAACGGTTGAGGGATGTGATCAGAATAATGAGTTGCCAGTTCGCACCTCACCTTCCGGAGAAGAGAGACCTAAGAACGATCGCGTGCCTCGCACCATCTGTCAAGAACAGGAATCTACTCATGTCGCTCCTCCACAAAACATCAACCATCATCAGTCCACCTACAAGAAGATCACGGACCTCTTCGGCCAAAAGAAAAACTCGGAGATGAACCTCCCTGATATTGGACTAGGAAATAGGACCAACATGGGGAAAGAGTATATTTCAAAGTCTTCCATCACGAAGATGAATTCTGATGCGAGAAAGCAATTCCTCGCGAGTCTTGCGCCACTCTCGTGCGTTGCTTCGACGGGAGAAGGAAGAGATGATTACTATCGTCTTTCCTCGAAGATAACTGGAAGTAATAGGGACTCTGTGGGTTATAACTCGGATTCTTCGTACAGTCTTGAAGACATTGAAGCTGCCCTGAGGGGAGAGGAGAGAAACTACAGAAACGCGGGTCCTCCTGATGTCACAAGAGGAACACCTACGAGTATCGGACCTGATTCTGGAGATGCTAGTGACGAACTGATGGCTTTTGTTGAACAGGACAAATCTAGGACTGAGAGAATTAAGAGACGATACAATGATGTGGATGATCGACAAGAAGGAACTTCAGTTGAAGGAGAGGTCAAGGAAAATGGAAAGGATAAGAAGGGGTGTGTAGATGATGACGATGATGAACTCAACGATTATGGATTTAATAGACGACCTGCAGTTCGGGGGATTAAACCTCAGTTTGGGACAACAGAGGAGATCGTTCAACAACTTAGGTCCCGGAGTGCTGCTGCGACTTCGTTTCCTGATAGAAACAGTTTACCAGCACAGTGGACCTTCTATGAGAATAGCACTGATAATGGAGAGAAACAAGAGTCTTTTGTGGATGAAGATGGAAACTCGGAGACTTATAGGTTGGCGTTTAATAGCGAGAACACTGGAAGCAATACCATCAATAGGATAAATACGATGCAGAGGCAGATTGATGACATTTATCAAAGCATTGCTGACACTTCGGTAGGTTTCTTATTTAGGTCTTAAAAAAAATTGTAATTCCCAGTTTTATCTGATATAGTTACATTCTAATTGAAAATTTCTGAAAATTTTATAAATAAAGGTATTAAATAAATGATTTTACTATTTTCAAATTTGAATATAATATAAAGAAGAAGTCCATTTTTCCATGAACTTTTTAATATTTTTCTAGGTAAATGCGCAGGGCTTGGACCGTTCCTATCTCGAAAGTACTCTACCCCGAACCCTGGTTCCAATTGGGGACGCTAGTCACCGCTATTTGGATCAAAAGAATGGAGTGCACTTCCAGGACCAGATTGCTGGTCCCCGAATGCTTCGAGTCACTGGAGCTGATGGAGTTCAAAACCCGGGCTACAATAGTCTTCCCAACAAAACGCGTCGCCAACCAGTAGGTTTCAATAACTATCCTTGTGGCGCTGTTCCCTCTTCCAATCCCAAGTGTTACCGAACCATGTACCTCGTCCCCTACAACGGGATCACGGACCCAGCTTATCAGAACCTGCAGAGGATCCTTCCAGCTCACTCAACACCGACGAACTACGCGAATCACATCGACCGATATCCCTACCCTAGAAATCGAGTTGATCAGCAGCCAAGATATTACGTCCGTCCCAACACTCCTGCGACTTCAACACTTCCAGGTCACCACTCTCAACCACAGTTACATCTTCACTTGCATCAGCCGGAAGAATTCCATGTAGGTCCTCCAGTTAGCATGAACCATACTGTGCACTCCATGCACGTGCAACACCATCAGCATCATCAGGTTTCATCCTACAGTGGCCAACCAGTTCCAGCTTATACAGTAGTCGCTCCTCCTAGAAGCACGACGCCTTATTCTCATCAGGTCCACCTGACTCGAAATGCAAGCGACGTGCAAACCCAGACTGTCTCTTTACCTCCAACAGTTAGTGTTCCTTGTGGACCTTCGCTCACGACCTTCACTGGAAGTACTCAAATTCTAGGTACAATGACATCTGCAACAATTTTGTCCTCACCGACAAAGCTTCAACAACAGAGAAATAATCCTTGCAATGTGGCTGAACGTGGAGTTCCTGAAGGCGCTGCGAGTGCACCAGCTCACGATTTTAATCAGACGAGCTCTGCTAATTCGAGCCATACGGTCACGAACTCGTTTATAGGTCATCCCAACAACGTGCCTCCACCCAACACACAGAACTCCGTGTATTACGCGATGAACGTGTAAACGGATTACTTGGAAGGATTCACCTTACGGCTAATTAAGTCGAGGGAGAAGAACGAGAGTTTTACTTGTACTTTGCGCGACAAAGCGGGTTAGAATTACCGGAAGAGATTGCTTGAGATAGGACAGTAAAATAGGCATGGTACAGCGGTGACGCTGTTAAATTTGGGTGCACCGCATCCGCAGCCTGAAAATGTTGCTGTGGCTGCGCCAATAAGCAAACGGGGTCACGTTTACAGGTTACATGTACGTGGTCTTCGTTTCGCTTTGTTTCCCACGAGTATCCAAGTTTACCACGGAGTACAGTGGATTATTAGTTGTAGCCGCAATTGGCTTATGGTTTTTATGGTTGCACCCAGGCTTGGCTTAAAGAAAAAGGCGACTCGGCTAGAGAACACTGAGAACTCTGCAAAAAACTGGTGCAAAGGCGAAAATTATTGGCTTTATCGGTCTCAAGTTTATAGTACTACCCCTGAATTTTATTTTTATTTTTATTTTAACGATTGCCAACTTAAAAACATTGAAAAGATTTCATGGGATTTAAAGGAATGTTATGGGTGTTTCTTACTAGGATCGGAATAATGAAGGTATTAAATAAATAAATAAATTATTTTAATGGTATTAATTGTCCAGGAAAATGAAAAATTGGTCATAAAACGTTATGGAAAAGATTTTGAATCGCATTTGGTTTAAACAGTGTTAAAAAACTAAGAAATTTTCAAAATTGATATAATTCAAGTTTTTCACCCGGAAATTAATTTTAGTTCCACGCTCTTTTCTCGAGCAAAATCCTCGTTTATTAGGAATCAAGAAACTGAAGGATATTTTTCAGTTTACAACCTGCTGACTCTATTTAGCGACACTTATATCCACCTGTTGGTACTAAGAAAACAATAAAGTTAAGATTCTCTTGTTAATTTCGAGTTACAATAGTAGATTTCAATTATCAAAAATTCTTGATAATTAAGCGAAACTATCTTGATTCAATGATTTCCTTTAATTGCTGCTAAATATTTGTACGTTACAATCGCTTGAACTCTGTTCAATATATGCATATATTGAACTTTGCCTCATTATAATCAGAAGAATGAATTAATTCAAGCGGAGAACGAAATACAGCTTGAATTTAAATATTGCTTTAACAGAATATTGTATTGATTTTCGGGTTGTGGGTGGTTATTATTCTGGGCCAAATTCAGCATTCGATCTCTGTAGTGTATTGGACTCTTTTGTAAGAATTATTTATTTTCACGCGAGAAAAAAGTCACAGTTTGCAAAGGTCTCACGTTTCTGCCTTGTTCTTTAATCAAACCTACGAGAGGATTGAAAGAAAAGAATGGACCTTGACAAATACTAAATTATTTAAAAGATTAAAATACACAAATTAGCTTCATTGGACAAAATGAAGCTGCCAGATTGAAATAATGTGCTGTAATAGCAAACAGATAGTTTTAATCGATAACCATATTTGCACTTCCATTCATTTCTGTTCTCTCTATCGAGGAATATCGTCTCTATCTGGGATTGAGTCTCAAACGCCAAAGATACGCCGAATAATACTGCGTATTAAATACGTATAATACGTATTAAAATTTTATATGAAAATCACTTGAATTTGTGATTTTTCCGTAAAAGGATTTGTGTATAGTCAATTTATCAAGAAAAAGATACGTATTCGAGAAATGCCAAAGCGTAGAAAGTTCTTTAGATATCTGCCAAACAGAACTGGTTGATCTTGTATAATCGATTGATCATCTTTTGCCTACAAATATCATCAATAAATTTTAACAATTCTCTTATCAGAGTTGAATATCCAACAATTTGTCACTATAATTTTATTAAACTCTACTATCCAGCCCAAAAGTTTGGCTTTTAAATATCTTGCATATTATATTTGTTTTAAATCATTTACTTAAGTTTTAAAAAATTTATTTAACTTAATTTAGGTGGTTAAAATAATTTCTTTTATTAAACAAATCGGGCGTTAATATTGGAGATAAATATTGTTGCCTTCATGTGATGAAGAATTTGTAACCGAATTAACCAATTAACCTGTTGTAAAATTGTAATTCATTTTCACTTACTATTAATGCATTTAAAAGAGCACAAAAATTAATTCGTAAGCTTTATTGTATATATATATTTATTATTTACATATATTTATTTAAATATTAATTGTTCTCAATAAGACAATTTTTAAAATTTCAAGTAATGAGGGTAGTATCACAAAATCTATTTAACTTGAAAATAAAGATTTATTTAGTTTAATTTTAACTTTTAATCTGAGTTGTGACTTTACTCTCGTCTAAGATTAATCATAGATGTTATGTATGTTAATTGAATGAAGATTAATTTAAGGATATCGACTATAATTAAGAAGTCGAGAAGCTAAGTGTCCAGATTAGTATTTATAGTATAAAATTTTAGATCTAATGAATTAGTATTTGTAATTCGTAGATTTCAAGCTGTGGATGTTTGCATTATTGACAGAGGATTCTATGAAAAATTAGAAACGCGAATAACTAATAACCAAAGTCGTAAATACCGTTAATTGTCGTTGTGATATTTAAGGTTTTAAATTATAATGTACCTAATACTGTAAGTTCAGACCGCTTCAGCGGGCTAAGTATTACGCAGCGATTATTAGACTAATGTGTAAATAAGAGCGATTGTTAAAATATTGTTTTTTGTATCAGGATACTTTTATTTCATATTATTTTGTTATGCATATAGTTTTTAGATAAACCTTATTTATATTTTATACGAACGTATGTTGAACGATTGTATCTCTTAAAGCAGAAACTGTGGTAATCTGTGTATCGATGCGAGAAATTTGCGATTTTCAGAATGTTAGTACTCAGCTTAGCAAAGCAAAGAAATCCCAATTATACTTAAAAAAAAAAAAAAAAAAAAAAGTAATATAAGAAGAAATTGTTTGCTTAGCTAGGTTCGTACAAATATTGGAAGATTTAAAATTCACGTCGAATTCCAGGGATATAGATACATTGTAGAATAGAAATACTATTGGACGTTTGACTTGAAAATTTTCGATTAAATGTACATTTGTACAAATATTATACCAGTCATATACAACTTCATGCCACATACACGAAAGAGGGCTTTGAAACATTGAAGACTGCAATATTAAATTAATACAACTCTGGCCTATTAATTACTACAGATATATTATAATATCTATCGTAGGAAAATGCTGTTAGGTATATTCATAAGATTGTCTATCCACATTGCGCGTGTACTGTTTTTTTATGTGATTGTAAGTGGTCATTATTATCGCTCATTTTCTTTATTCAGTTTTTCGATTACATTATTATTTTTTAATGTTGAGAAGTTAATTTTCAAAGTCTGGCTGCGCAGCCTCTGCTAATTTCGAAAATAAGAAAAATCGAATAAGAAAATCGAGACTGATGAAGACCATTTGGTGGATTTACTTCACAGTTTTGGAAATTCTTTATTATTTATTTAGATTCTGTTTTGGTTACTGCGAAATAGTAAAAGTTATTCCAAAGAAGAGTTTTCATTTAAACCGATTCAGCTGTTAGCCTAAATCTCAGATCGCAAATTCTTTATATTCTGAAGTTTTAGATACAGAAAAATATTGTTATTCTTTTATTCAGTGTCAATAGTGCTTCTAAATTAAAATAACATTGAGAAGTATTGAAGTCGACATCTGAATTAAGAAATTGTATCTCCTCTAAAATTTCATCTGAGAAATATAAAGCGTTTCGATAAAATCTATCCAAATACTATTGAAGTATTAGACTTTTTATACAAATATCCGTGTGAATTCCACTTAGATCATTTTTTCTACCAAAAAAATTAGATTGAAGCTCTGTCATTTTATAAACTGTAAATTAATTTTCTACTTGATTATGAAATGAAATTGCGGCAATTAGGATTTTTTCTCAGAACCAAAACCTTCGTTTTTAATTTTTATTTAATCTTATTCTATCATTTAATACCATTACGTTCTTAATAGAGCGTAATTTGAGCGAAGAAGACAGATACCATGCACAAATTACTTTATGTAAATGGAAATAGAATAAGAGCCATTTTGCAGGCTTGTAATCTAAGAACTATAAACTCGTAATGTAATTAAAATTTTAGATCAAACCAGAAAGAGAAACACGTACACAGTATTTGGGACCCTTCGTAGAACTTTTTTAAGTAACTTAATGTTAGTGGATTTTCGCAAGATATAAGAAAGGAACAATGAAAGAAATTCTTTTTTTTTTCAACAAGTGCTTGAAATTTGGTCGATACCTGAAGAGCCAAAATATGTAAAAATCTCATAAACAGTTTAGTGAAACACTTTAGACTGTTTTGTCAATATTCTGATTATATTCAAGGAAAATTTTCTGAATATAATTAAGTTTCTCAGCCTAATAATTGTAATTTTATCCTTTTTTGAGAAAAGTTTCGGAAATTGTTGTAAAGGATCTGTCTGAAGTTAAGAAGAATTTAAAATTCTGATAGAAAGGTATAATAACTCCCAATAGGTACAAACAATTATTGTAATTAGCGATAAGTGTGATCGATAGTGAAAGCTACTCCTGTGTCCGAATCAGTATATTAAGAAAAAAAAAGCTCGGTGGTATAATAGAGCTTAGTTTTTATATAAAGGAAGAACAAAAAACAGTCGAGTGGCAGCTATATACTGTCATCTACGAGATTTATTGTATTCAAAGTATTTACTCTCCTTTTCAGTGGATTTGACTAAGCGAATAAAATGTGACTCTCACTGGACATTTTTCAAACTTCAAGCGGTTCTTCTAACGTTTCTGACTAGATTTTTCTACTCTAGTAGTGCTTTAGTTTTCTAGCGATACCAAATCGAAGGCGATCAATCTCAAAGTAAAGACCAACGTATGCTTGTGCCAAAGGCGTTTTTATCTTAATTTAATTAAAAAATCTTTCAAAGGCTCAAGGTTTTTGATCTCTTTTGTTATTGTTAGGAGTCAAATTTTCAATTTTTTTCTGTTTTCAGGGTATATAATCATGAATCCAATGAAAAGCAGGTCGAAATATATCTCAAAAGGCCATGTACCGACATTTATTATTAAGAGTTATAATACATAGATATTTTTATTTATTATTGATTATGCATGCTAGGTAAGGACTTTAGATAATGACATAAAGGTGGTCCAGTAAAACAATTACTCCGTGAAAAGAAAAGGAAAATTTTGTGTCGGGAATTATTAAAAAGTAATCCAAATATAACATTAAACGACTAATGTAAGATTAAAAGTCTAATTATATGAAATCTTGAAAAATTATTTAATGATCAGATTAAATATTACTCTCTCTAAAAGAATGTTAGAAGTTTTTTTTTTCTTTTTTTTTTTTTTCATTAATTTGGTATCAAAGTCTAAAGTTATATAAATTAAATTATTAACATTTGGTTGTCTTTTTCTGTTATATAAATTATCTTCGATTTGAGAGATATTATATTTAAGTCGAATTGGTAAAATGAAAAGAATATGAGATTGTTAAACGGATAAATTGGTTCAATTTCATGAAAGAGGATATAGATGATGGTTTTTAATGTAGTAAATTATTGATTGTAGTGTTTTATAATAAAACATAGCATTAATGTTATTTAACGCTTAGGAAACGTTGGTTTTAAAATACTTTTACGACGAATGGCCAAAACTGAGATAGACTGTATATATCCACTTGATTGTTAAATGAAATAGTAATTAGAGTGTAAATAAAAGCTTTATCCACGTAGTTATTCGTTGATTATCCTTCCATCTATTTGTATCTTATCTATATGATTCAATTTGAAAAAAGAAACGCAGGAAGAAGGATGTATGAGGAGTCAGAAAGAAAGATAGACATCCAGGTTATTGAAAACGTATTAAGAAATTTAATATTAGCATAATATTGTACTTGTAGAGTTTGAGCGTCAAGCTTAACGTAAATAAAGGAATTAAATAAAATTTGATTATCTCAATAGATTAGACGTTTTTTATACAATGTACTAGAAATACATGTGTTCATAAAAAAATATGAACGTACAGGAAAGAATTGCATGCACGTTATATTCCGAAGTATTATCATTTCATCACTAAATCGTGTTGCATTTGCAAATTATGGCCGTGAGTGAATAAAAACTAATTACAGTGTGCGTCGAGAAACGCCTTCAGTCGGCTGCAGAACGCACAAGTTCAACACATTATCTAGGGAAAAGTTTCACAAGAATTCTTGCCTAGGCCTTCTCGAATCTCAATTGATAAGAAAGTTATGCTTAGTGATTTTTAATTATCGATTTATTAAAAAATTCACATTAGTAACTTATTATTAAAAATGCCTTACTCGTTATTAAATATTTATGAGACTGTCCCCTGGTTACAATTTGTAAAGGGTTTTTCTGCCCTCCAGGATGGTGAATTTGTTCTTTCGCGTGATTCTATGAAATTATTTCACTTTGACGCCTTCTCGAATTTACGTGAAATCGGCCCGTCCTCGATATTAAGATATACTCACAACATAGGGCGTGTTGTGCCGATTTTTTAATTATAAAAGAAGCAGTCAGCTCCTACAAAAGGACACACCGTCTTCTTCTCACTGGTTCTGGTGGCTCTAATGCTGCTAAGATTGCTTCGTCAAACACATTCTTCAGTCCTTTCTGCAAAATTACAATTTATTACAGAAAATTTATTACAATTTATTACAGAAGCTTTATAAAGCTCAAACTAAAAAATATACCTGTGTAAGTGCGCTGCACTCAACATATTTCACTGCTTTCAGTTCCTTCGCAAGTTTCTCGCCTTGCTCTCCCGTGATTGGTTTTTGTTTATTTTTCGCAAGTTTTTCAATCGTCGCTGCATCATCTCTCAAATCTATTTGTGTGCCAACAAGTAGGAAAGGTGTTTTTTGGCAGTGATGCGTTATTTCAGGAACCCACTGCAGAAAAAGGAGAGACTTAATATCCAATTTGATAGAGATTTTTTGAAATTGTAATGAAAAACTCTACTTGCCTTTTCTTTCACGTTTTCAAACGATGACGGTGAGACGACAGAAAAACAGACAAGAAACACGTCTGTTTGGGGATAACTTAAGGGTCTCAGTCGATCGTAGTCTTCCTGACCTGCAATATTTATAATTTTATTTAGTAATCCACTCTGGAGCAATCAGAATTTATATAAAGTTCTCTTGAAAGTACTAAAAATTGAAAATGATTTTTTGAATCTTCAAAATGAAAATGCCAAAATTGGAAGTTCACGAAAAATTAAGTCTATTATTTAAATTTGCTATTTTTTATATTTTGGAAATCTCACCGGCAGTATCAAATAATCCGAGCGTGTATGGCTCTCCACCAATCATAACTGTGACGGCATAATTGTCAAAAACAGTTGGAACGTATTCCGATGGAAATTTGTTTGTAGTATAGGATATCAATAGACAAGTTTTACCAACTGCTCCATCTCCTACCACCACACACTTTATTGTCTGCATTTCTAATCGCTCTATTTAACCTGTATAACAAAAAAAAAATGATTAGAAAACCTGCATCAAAAATTTACCCATGAAGTATCGTAAAATGTTAAATATGTTTAATTTACACTTGAGGATACATAATTTAATTAATTCGACGAATTTTCACAAAATTAGCTGCTCCAAAGACAGCTTAGCAGTTAAATAATCATTTTCAATACTGTTGTTTAAAATATATAATATTCACAAAAAAAAGCAATACGCTCAAACACTGACCTATACTTGCAATTTCAAGAAAATCAAAAAGAATTATGCTAATGAGAAATTTGTATACAAACTGCCTATATTTCTTTCCTAAAAAATACCCTTTATAAACTAAGTAAATTTGAAACAAAGCTAACTTCAAAAATTGCTTTTTTAAATAGAAATTTCTCTAGCTTTACTAATTTAAGGATTCAGAGATTTTAGGATCAGTATGAATCATTCTAATCACTCATTTATAGTAACTTCCAAATGACAGTCACATGAAAATCATTTTCTTCATGCATTTTGGAGTGAAAAAGAGAATGTTTAAAGTTGTATAGCATCAGTGCAATAAATAATTCCCTTAAATATTGTTTTTTAGTCTTAATAATGAAAATAATAGACTCTTAACAAAATGTGACAAGTGAGACAGTTGACACATGTCATAATGAAAATGCCCCATAACAATTGAAAATGTTATTGTTCTTAAGAAACAATGAAAACAAAAAAGGTTAAAAGAAAAATATCACATGTGATTTGACAACAGAACTAAGACAACTGACAGAACAATAAATTCACACATATGTGCATCGCGAAATTGTTTTCGGAGCAGCCATTTTGCTTGATACGGCAAGTAGCTAAGTGAATTTTGAGTCTTTAGTTCACCTTTATATGTTACAGTAGACGTAAAAATATACTAATTACACTCAGGTGAACAGGAAATTACTAATTTTCTCAAAAAGAAAGCGATAACACCAAATTTAGGAAACTCTCAAGTAACTGGGCGTCGACAACACTTCACTGTCAGAAAACTTGTTTCTGCAGAAAGGAAACTCATGATTTAATTTACTTCGCCCTTCTGCACCATCTACCAAAATGTTTCTCAAATCTAGGCGGGAGCATTTGAAAGTTTTTAATTTTTTAGTATCCATGACATTTCGATAATTTTAGAGCCTGCAATTTAATGCACATTCAAAGAATTGGTCAACATGTCATTTATTGATAAAAAAACAGTGTAAAGATACATACAATATCTTATTTACATAATACAATATATTAAATGTATTTCACTGGAAAGTATTACCCAGTTTTCATATAGAAGTGGCACATCTAAAACCAACATTGCCAGCTGAAGTGTCTGGAGTATTTTGACTTCTTGCAGCGCATCTGTATCTGTAGCAATAACTTTCGTGGCAGAGATAAGAGCCTCCTTTCTTCACTTTATCTAGAGCGTTGTCAGCGCCGATCTGAAATAAATGTTCAAAATTAATACTACCTTGAAATGAAAATCTTTCATTTCTTTCTTTCAATTTATCCATTTATTATATTATCTTACAGGGTTGTTTTCTTCAGCTTTTGAGTGATCAGTTTGCCACCAATCGGATGTCCACTCCCAAACATTTCCAACAATATTATGAACACCATACTTGTTTGGTGGAAAAGATGTAACAGGAGCTGTACCTTTAAATCCATCTTCCCCAGTATTTTTGCTGGGAAACTCTCCTTGCCATATGTTAGCTCTGAAAGTAATTTAGAAGTTATTAAATTTGTTGTTCCTCTGGGTTCTAATTTAAATTGTTAGAAAACTTAATACGAATTAATATAACTAGTAGTTTTTGAAATAGAAGCGCTTCGTTTGAGATTTGATTTCTTCTCGTTTTACCTGTGCTCGTTATTGGGATTCAATTTATTACCCCAGGGAAAAAGACGATCTTTCAGGCCACCACGACATGTGACCTCCCATTCAGCTTCTGTTGGCAACCTTTTCCCAAGCCATTTGCAATATGCCGATGCATCGTACCAGGAAACATGGATCACTGGATGATCCATTCTCTCTAAAACATTAAAATTATGATAAGAATATCAATGGAATTATTATTATCTCATTATTTTACTTAGTAAAAATTACAAGTAGATATTTTTTCGCTCTGTAGCGCTAAGTTTATGTTAAATACATAGTGTTATGCGAACGAACGTTTTGTTCTACGCAAATATTATTAAAAACAAACATTATTTTCTTCTATAGACATACTTCTATTTCGAAAAAGAAAGCATCTAAAGAGCGAAAATATATCTGATTGTAATATTTGTTGAGTAAAATGAAGAGATGGAGTTTTGAGATTAGAACTTGAATATAGGACCCTGAAAGCCAAAAAAAGTTTTTTTTTAAATTAATTACTCGTAGATGTTTTTATTTACCTGCTATACTTGAATCTTGGCCTTCAGGTTGGCGCCAGGAGGCACCTTTTACAGGTAACCACCAGGGTGCAGCTTTAACAGCTTGATCGATAGTCGCTTTTGTTTTTTCACTCAAAAGTCCTTCAAAAACAAACGAATCGCCAAATTTTTCAGCTTCTGTTTTGTGTCCTGTGGCTTGAACAAAAGCCTCAAAATCTCGGTTACTCACTTCGTATTTGTCGATGTAAAAACTCTCTAAAACAACTTTTCTTCTTGGTCCTTCTCCATCAACAACAAAAACCGGGTTATCCGTACCGATAAAATACGAACCACCGTCAATTTTCACCATATCCGAAAGTGTACCTTTTTCATCATGTAAAAAGTGGCTTTTTTCACCTGTATCGATAAATTCATCCTTATTAGTAGGGCAGTATCCGTTTACACCTGTACTTTCACAATTTTGACGGTTCAAATCTTTTCCACATGAACAGTCACTACTTTTTTCGGCTTTTTCGGCAAGCACATAAGAGATTATTACCACAAATAAAATTTGCAAATCAAAATTTCTGGGAAATAGGATCATTGTATTGAAATCTAAACACTAATTATCACTTGTTAATTGTTATCACTTATAAATTAGATTAATTGTTGTCGACAAACGTCAACCGTGTACCTAAACACAAATCACGTGGCAGATGTGACAGCTGATCAGTTTCAGTTATGCCAACATCAAAATCGCAAAACATTTTCTAAATTATGTATTTCTTTCAGTTTTCATGTTATAATTTTGCACGGTATATAATTATAATTGTATATAATTTACCATATTATCGAAAATTTAATTGAGTGTTTTCTTTTTACTTTTTACAAGATTAAATTTCTTGATTGACAACTTTGGAGATTAAAATTAAAATTGGCTACATTGACCGCTAAGCGCGGGATAATTTAAAAATATAGTTCAAACCTAAATATTTTTGTATTTTTTTTAGAGGCGTTCTTAATGATAATAATGCTATTAAAATAAAATAAGTTTGATATAAAAACGTTGATGCTGTTTATTATAATATATATATGTATATTATATGTAATACATAATAGAACATTGTAGATAATATTTTATGGAGTAGTACGATTTATTTACAATCTGTTTGAAGCTTTTTCTTCAAAATTATTACGCATGAAATGCATGTGGCACATGAAGATACATTTATTATAACAGTTTGTTAAATCGTGATTATCTTTTATATACAGACCTACACTGCTCAGTCTTTGAGCATTCTACCTACTTACTATGTAACTTTTAATTTAATATTTTTCGCTAATGAATTATATGCGTTACAATTTCATTAAAAATAAACAAATAAAATTGTATAAAATTTGTGTAACTAATTTTTTTCAGGACTTAACTTTTAGTAATTTTATCTTCAGAAAATTATCTACTGAGGGATTAAAACAGGTTCAAAAATAACTTTTTAAATCTGACTTTCAGATAATTCTATCAGAAGGAAAAAAATTGTCAAGTCAGAGTTAAAAAATTGAGTTATTTTAATTTTACCCTTGTTTGATGTCATGGCTATTTTTAATAGTCTTTTTATAATCCCGATATCCAATAAAAAGTTTTCATTATTCACGTTTCTTTAAAATACACTGGTAAATATTGCACATTATCATTAAGTCTATTAATTTGTGTGAAATATAAACATGAAATAATATTTTATATCATTTTGTAAACAGATATTTAATTTATGTATATAGAAATTTCCATCTATATCATAAAAATAAATATATTTTCATATGTATATTCTGGATTTATTTTCATTATTCTGATTGTAATAAAAATAAATCTGCTGAATTTGTTATACGATCTAGAGATTTAGTTAATGTCAGTGAATACAGACTGGCTTATTGACAACAAAGAAGATGTTGAGCTCGACAAGGGCTGCAAATACCAAAAAGACACTATACATTGCAAGGCAAATGAAGCCAACTTTTCGGTCTAATTTAAATTTGTTCGAAGCAAGAGCAATGTATAATAAAATTAATGTCGAAAATAAAGATACTGAGCTGTATACCAGACCCTCTGAATTGATTTGTATAGAATGATCTCCGGCTATTTTCGGAGAAATTATGGATTTAAAGAACCATGGGAGCCCAAGACACAACAAGACGTCGAAAATGTTGGATCCAATTGAATTACTTATTCCCATTGTTCCGTGTCCTGAAAATGAAAACAAATACAATAAGATTTTTATTTTAGTTTATTCTTTTACAATTTTTTTTTCATCTCCGATAAAATTTAAAAATAATAACTTCAATCATGAGAAATATTTTGCAAAATATATATATTATATGTGGCAAAAAATTAAATTATTATTTTGAAAAGTTTTAAAAGACTGGAAATCATCTAAAAACTATTTGCAATCTTTTGGAAATCGCTTGAAATCTTAAAATTTTTCGAATCTTTTGCAGGTCCTTGGGACTTAAATATAAATCAACGGGAAAAATGAAAACTTTCTGGTGGAAAAGTTAGGAATTCTAGAAATGAAGTTTAGCAGACATCCATAATGAGAATTTAAAGTAAAGAATATATTTATAAAAGATTATGTGAAAAATGTGATTACCTTGATTTGTGACGATGACACTTGACACAGCTTCTGGCACGCTCATTCCAGCAGCGAGGAACGTTAATCCCATGACAGAATCAGGAATCTCGAGAGTGTCACCTGAAATTGTTTAAAAATAATCTCGTTAAAACGACGTAAAGAGACAAATTTCGAATATTATCAATTTCAAAATTTTACTTCAATGTCTTACCAATAATCGTGATATCCCATGCAACCATATATGACATGCTGGCTATCCAAACAATGCACATAATGAATGTCAGTGGATAATATCTTCTTAATGATGGTCTTCTGCAATCTGGAATTGTGATGAGAAGTAGGAAATTGATTGGCCAGGTAAAAAGCCACCAAAGTCTCTCCATCTTTGGATTTGGCCAGCTCGTCATATTCACAATTTCAACTGAAAGCATAATTTAAAATTGTCATTTATGCAAATATCATTATTATCATAGATCATAGATTTATGTATAATTATATATATTTTATTATTATATAAATAAAATTAAAGTATTTCGAGAATACCAATATATGAAAGTTTATATTAAAAATATGTAGAATGACTATAAAAGCGCGATAAAGCATATCCCTTATTGTCATTCAGAAAATGTTTTTTTTTTCTCATAAAGTTTTTATATATTGCATAAATTATTATTCAGAATAAATTGCTTTTATCCCCTGCTATTGAATAATCCTTACTTTATCTGATCTTTCATCAAGTTTTATTATTTTTTAACAATTATGCCAGCATATGTTTTTTACGAGTCAGGTTAATTGCAAGCAAACTCGTGACATAAAGTTTTCTGTTTTATGCTGCCGCCTCCAGCGTGAAATGGTTGTTAGCCCACACGCATAAAAAAACACTATCTACATATTGCAAGTATACATTTAGCTTTGTCACGCAAAAAATAATGCCACGCATGCAAATAAAAAGAAGAAAAAATAATATAATGCGAGAAATAAAATGCATGTTTTTGAGTCACTTTGTTTTCATGAATTTGCTTCCTTTAGGACATACACCTCTTTTCTAAATAAAATTATTTTGAATTTAATTTGATTACTTTGCAATGGTACTAATTTTTTAATTGTTACACTTACGTGATTCATCACTGCTGCTGAATTCAAGGCTGTCCATATCCAAAGCCTCTGAGCAATCTGTAACAATTAATAACTGGTAAGATCAATTACATTTCAAAATTCAAATAGAAAAGCCTATGTAAAATATTAATATAATTTATCTCTCAACATTTTTTACACACTCTGATATATATCTGAAACTTTGAGGGCTCAGCAATCAATGTTATATTAGAGAGCTGAGGTGAGGATCGACTAAAACTTGACCTCTTTTTAAGCATCTATGTTATATCAAGTGCTCAGATATAGTGGCTGCAAAAATAACAGAGAAAAAAGGAGAGAAGTGATAAAATTAGGATAATAACTTTAGTACTATATAATATAATCTAATTTGATCTTGATTCTTCGATAATTGTATAATAGAATGGGCTACTCTCAAATGGACTATTCCATAATGATACTAGTCTGCATTTAATTATTTATACGACGTTTCTAATTAATAATTAATATATCCAAAAGAAATAAATTAAAAAACAAAGAGTGAAATGTTTAAAGAAAGGGCACTTACTATTAGAGAAAGCAGAATCCATTCCATTAGTATAAACTGGCTGTATCGTTTGATTTCCCACGAGGGAATCTGTGATTTTATTGTTGGTGATTAGAGGGCTCTCTTCATTCAAGTTTTTGTATTTTCTTCTTTTCGAAACTTTTAATTTCATAAAGCGGCTGATAGACTTGTTGAAGCACATCGCTACAAAAAAAGATAATTGTGTATAATTAATTCTGCACGGTCAATGCTTCATCGCGCGGTGAAAAAAGTATTGCTTTTTTTGCAAAAAGTACACGGCTTTATTTATCCTCTGACTTTATATAAGTGCGAACTACTTTTTTCCCCACAATTAAATATGTTAATTCTTCTATTCACATAGAAAATTGATTTTGATTATCATTTATTAATTATCAATATTGCCAATGCACTTAAGTAATTTGAGCAATAATTTTCTGGACGAAGAATCTTGAGGAAACAAAAAAATACTTAAAAATTTTTTGCAGTTTTACCCCTGCAGTCCGAAAAATTTACATACCCAAAATGTATAGTATATAGGAAATAACGAGAATTAACGCTTCGTACCACTCGATACGACCATCATGGAGGGTTGAGATTAGCAGGATAACTGTGACCCCATATGCCAAAGAATCTCGACTTATGGGCCACCATTCCAGATCTAATACCTGAAAAATTAATCCTCTCGTTAATTTAACAATTTTTTTATAAATATAAACCTGATGTGAATAATTCATAATTATTTTTGGGGGAGTTCAATATCCATGCGACATTTATGAACAGTTTTTTAAACTGTTTTATAAATATTTTCAATTGTAATAAATTCAGTTCGCAACATTGAAAATCATAGTTGGATAAATTGAATAAATAAACTTGATATTTCAGTGAAGAGTTCAGATATAAGAGTAAAGACACATACGATGAATTAAGCATTTTATGATTTGAGATATTTTATCTAAATGTGACATTTTCAAGGTTAACGCACATTTTACGCACTTTTAATCATATTCCCTTTTTTTTGTATCTAATCAGAGTTTTTTTCCCCTCTGTTCTTTGTATAATAAGATCGAGAGCAAAGTGCAAAGTGTTTAATTTAAAATGATAGGAAAACTATATTTTTGTTCTAGATTATTGAAAAATTGTCGAAGAATTCTTCTACATAAAGAAAATATTGTACTGCATATTTTATTAACCTGTGCGGCAAATAATCCACAACATGCAGGTACTGCAAGAATATTGAAGACTGCAGAACCTACGATTGTACCAATTCCCAGATCACCTTCTGTGATAAACGTTCCGACCACGTTTATGAATAATTCTGGGCTGGATGTAGCCGCCGCCATAAAAGTAGCGCCCGCCACATCTTTCGTAATATTGATGTCTAAAAAATAAATAAATAGGCCATTAAACTTTGAAGCTGATATTAAAAATGATCTCAAATATTTCAAACTTATATTTTAATTAAATTACTTGCAACAAAATAAAAATTTTTAGAGCTAAATCCCTGCGATACTCACTTTCACATATTTTCTTTATAGATGGCACAAAAAAGTCGTCACAAACGATTGCGAGAAGTATAAACATATAAAGAGCGAGTAAAAAATGTATCGCTAGATAACCCGATTGTCTTTCCGCTCTTGTGAATCCATCAGACGGAAATTCTTTAATCGCTGGCGCGGTACAATTTAGGTTTTCCTCAAGAGTCGCATTTTCTTCCAATTGTAACAATTTTCTCGAACCTTTGTAGAAAAAAAATTCAAACCTTATTATATCATCAAAGAGGGATTTGAATATTGTTTCAAAATGTAGTCAATTCTAACAAAGTAAAACAAGTTTAATAATAAGCCATGTGACTATTTTCTGCAGCACTGTAAACATTTGATTTCGTCACTGCGTCACTTCATCAAATGTAATCAGATCAATTTCAAGATACATAATTCTGAATCTCAAGGCTCAAGATTATATGTCGGAAAAGAGATTTTGATTGATTTGATAATAAATATGTAGTTACAGCTACGTAGTAGTTTATAATTATATAATATGAGTTTGAAAATTTTCCTGATTTAATTTAAAGGGCTCTTAGATATAAATTCTTATTTAGAGATAAATCAGATAAAGAGCACGTAAGAATAAATTAGGAATTTTGTCACAAAACAGAATTTACTAAATAAAAATATTCACAAACCTAAAAATCGTTAAAAAATGTTTGTTCATTTGATTCGTTAAAAAATTCGTTCATTTGATTCTTGTTAGATGAAATTATAAAAATATTTTTCGATATACATCCTTATTTGTAAAGTCTTTAGACTGGCGTCTTGTGACTGTTATCATTCACAATCGTTGACGTCAATCGTCTACCCCTTTCAAATATATAATCTATATAGATATTTTTCCATTTATCACATTTTCGTATCTTTGGAAAATTTAAAATCGATATTTTTCCAATTATTTTTATATATAAAATGGAAAATAAGATTTCCAGAATAAGACAGACTTTACTTGAATTTATTTATTTAAATATCCTACTTTCATTTTTAGCCTTTTGCGATCTATTTATCGATTCAGATACCTGCTGATAAAAAATTGTTATCTAATTTAAGCAACAATCCGAAATGAGTCAACATTGATCGAGTTAAGCACCTTTGAGTCATTAAGGAATAATAAAAGTACTTATTTGATTAAATAAGTCATATATATTTTACTTAATAAATATTCTTGAAGAAAAGTTCCAAATAATAAATAGTTTTTAAAAAATGTTAGAAGAAAGAATTGAGCAAAGTAAATTAGCATTGAATTTTTAAAATTAATTTTATACTTACGAATATTTTCAAAATTGCTGATGACGTTTTCGGAGTCTATTTTTGAAAAAACGTTAGAAACGCTAACGCAGAGATAGTACATTGAGGGGATAGCCAACACCAGGAATATCCTGAATCCTACCATGTGTCTGTGTCTCCTCGCCATGGTGATTCGATTTCCTGGCTTGCGAGGCCCAAAGCTTGGGTGACACTTTTCTGTTTCCAGTTTGGTAGGAATTTTCGTAAACATAAGTATTAAACGTCGAAGTTCAATATTCGACACTCTTCCCGGCACTGGTGCGAAATCAAGTGATACACAAACGGTGGTACTTTCGAGTACAGTCATTATCTTTAAGACGTTGATAAGGATAAGATATACCTACCTACCAAGTTAAACAAACTGCTCTTGATCATAAAAAAGGAGAAAATTTTCTCTAGTATCGACATTGACCGACGGACTCTTCAATTGATTCACAAAATTTATAGATCGTAGATTATTTTCGATAGAAAAATGAAGAACTTCCTCCTCCAAGTTCCTCCTCCTCAATCAAAAAACAATTTTTGTGTATATAACATTCGATTTTTGACTGTTTCAATTAATATTTCAGATTTAAAATTCATAATTAATCTTTACTTAATTTATAAACATCATTGTTGCTAAATAAATATTGTTCTCCTTTTTATTTAATCTTCAGATTCTTCTTCTTCTAAAAGAAGAAAACAGTTAATAGATAAACAATCTTGGGGCTTTAATCAGTGTGTCAAATATCAGAAAAGTATTGGAAATGTGTTCCATGATCTAGAACTGAAAATCTTTCAGGACAACCTTTTTAACTTTCGATAATATCAAATTGACAATAACATTTTTCTTTGAAATTAATATAAATTTCCGTAAAACAAACAGTTTCGTTTTAAAATAAAATTCTCTATAAAGATATAAAAAATGGATTTGAATATTCATATGTCTGTATAAGATGAGGATCAGCTGATAATTAGATTAATTTTAAAGAGAAATTTTCCCTGTAGGTGTTTTGAATGGAAAGTTTATAAGAATAATCTGATTCTTTTAAAAGGAGTAAATATATCTTAGCCGAAGGGACGTCAGTAAATCGATTGGACTCAATGGTGACAGTATCACTGTTTACATCGATATGAATTTTCCGACAAGTAGCCTTTGCACCAATTCTATCAAATTATTACGAAATGAGGAAGGTAGACTATTTAAAATTATGTGTGTTTAAATTAGGTTGCGTATAAATTATGTCGAGAAGATTGTTTCCTAGTAAAGATAGGTTTGTATTTACAATTACTTTGATTGCTTAAAATATATATGAATTATTCATACAAGTTCTTTCCAAGCCGAATGTATTTTCAATGAAAAGCATTTTTATTTAAAATGCCTTAATTTATAAACAAAGACAAATTTTTGATGCGAATTCTGATAGGATTTTTTTCATTTTTTACCAGAAGAATGAATCTGAAGTTTGAAAATATTTAGCGACACTCCTTTCCCATTTTCAATTAGCGGAGGGGATGTAACGAAATATTTTGAGCCGCATAGGATTTTTTGCCAAAAAAGTTCATATAAAACTTGAAAATATTTTGTCACGGAAAAATCTGGTCCATGACTCAATTTTCGCATACGAACCGGCAATCTCGGACGAATGAGAAGAGGGA
Organism: Synergus gifuensis; assembly: GCA_904066015.1. Taxonomy (NCBI): domain Eukaryota; kingdom Metazoa; phylum Arthropoda; class Insecta; order Hymenoptera; family Cynipidae; genus Synergus; species Synergus gifuensis. Next base: position 1,138,295 of record CAJFCO010000130.1, on the reverse strand, counting down.
GGGGCATGCTATTCAACAAACGATGTCGGACTTCGGAGTAGTTGTTAATGTAGTATGTGTGTGACAACGGGATTGACAGCATGGATTCGTCTGACCTAGGAGGAGGTTGGTTTAAATATTTTGAAAAATATTGCGTAAGCATATGTGCCGTGTCGGTTGCGCCGCAATTAATTGCTAATCCGAACAAATACCAATCAGCCGTTGTTCCCGGGTGAAGGCTTGCTAAGATCAAGTCCTCCGACTGCTAAACTCTCAATGTTCGAAAACCCCAAGGTGAAAAACCATCTTCGAATCGTTGCTCGTTTCGTCAGTCATAAGTGCTTTTTTTCAAAGATTCTCTCGACTGTGTTTCATTATAAAGTGCTCTCTGATCCTAATCAGGTGAATTCGACAAACTGTGCTGAGGTTTGTGTTCTGAGATTAGGGGTAACTATATTCAGGAAGCGAGTCTAAGGAGTGAGTACTAGAGTTGTTCAATTGATAGGTCAAGTGGTTTTTATCTCAATTATTTTCAAGGACTCGAAATTTCAAGAGTTTGTTCGATCACACTCAACCCTATCAATAACAAAATTGGGTCAAACATTTATTCCAAGATTCAAGATTTATCTCGAGATATGCAAGTGGCCTCTTGTAATTGCTCAAAAATTGGTTTCTCACATTTTACTTTTTAAGGGTAAAAGTTACTTAATTATATATCTGCGAAAAATTTAGTTTTCTGAATGCTAAAGCCAATAGAAATTTCTTTATCCATCTTTATCATCATCATCATCACCATCACCATCATTATCATCATTTTCATAATTAATAATGATAATATTTACCAAGAATGAGGAAGTTTCTACAAGAAAAAACCTTAGTAATTACATTTAATCCATGCAGGATTTTCTTCTATTTATGTTCGTAAATTTTCTTTATATTCAGAGACTTAACTTAATTAGGCCGAAAGCTCATAAAGCTAATGAATTTGGCTTTTTTTTACTTTGATTTCATTTATTTAAAGGAAAAGTTCTAATTTCCTTTTACTTGCATTGTTCTTTCATTCATTTAATTCATTTCTACACTTCCTCATACCTTTTTTCTTTTCACGCTGTTTGCGAATTTACGTGAACTTTTCTCTTGCCTGTAGACATAACTAAATGAAATCCAAGCAGTAATCTGAATCAAGTAGTCAAGTCTGTGACAAAAAGTACCTCTGCCACGCGAGTCTTTCCTTACTCTTTAATCGAAGCAGTTCTTCCCGTGATGATTTAATAGCAACTTCCGATAAACGGCATTTAGCGAGGCTGAACCGTAAGTGACGCGTCCTTGGAAAAGAGTGGAGTTCATCGACTGCATCAGTTTTGTCATTTCACGTCATCAGAAGGCACCATGATTAAAATCTGGGGCTAACTGTAATTTTCCGCAAGAGACGTTTTGCACATTTATCAAATTGTCAACTCTTTATCGATCACTGCGATTGCAGATAAAAGGGATAGTCAATATTTTTTCACTATGACGTTAATGGTTCGCATTTTTGCGTGACTGGTGCTCTTCATCCTTAACTTCGATTTCAAATTAATTTTGAATATATCCATGCACTTGTATCAATTAGAGAATTTTTCAATATCTTTGTAATCATAAGATACGCTGATCACTGATGTAATCCCGCAATTTATATGCCTACAAGGTTTAACAAATTAATTAATAATGAGAGTATTACTTGTTTACGAGGAACCGTATCAATCGCAAATCATATTCGATGACATATTCCAAAACATATTGTTTCTTGAGTATCATATGTTTTCGTAGCGATGTCATCTCATGTCATGACATATGAGTGCAAGCGTACTGTCCATTCAGTGTAAAAGTGTGTAGGAAGAAGTTGTCAAGAATAAAGCGCGGCCTCATCCACGGTAGCAGACCTCATTACTACTAACTTCATTGACTCGCATTCTCATAAGGTATCCCCGTTTTGAACAATGAGGTCGGATTGAATTTCCTCGCTGCCCAAGACAGAGGTCCAATCCTAACCATAACTCGATCTCTTTTATGCACTATCGTAAAAAACTTCGAATGCGCAAAAAGTATTTGCTATACTACTAATATCTGCATAAAAATGGTTATGCATTATATTTGAGAAAAGCTTATATAATTTTTATATCCTTTTATATCTTTAAAAAAATGCAACTAAAGGATAAAAATTGAATGCCAGGAGATTAAAAGTAGTTAATTGTCGAAGATGTGATATTGGATAATTAGATTAGAAGCGATGAAAGAGACCTGATGACTAGACCATTTTGATAGAATAAAATTCACAGTTGAGATCTGATCAAGTTAAGTGACGAGCGAGTTTTTTTTCGCACGTAATCCATCACGCAAGGAGGAATTTTCGCAATATTAGACGAAAACAATTTAAGCTCCTTTTTGTGACTCTTTGCGACCTTAACGAGGAAAAACGAGAATCATTAGTGTGAGAGTCGGCTCGAGCAGGGAAAGAGTTAGTATGCAAGCTTGGCTTTTATAAGCGAAAGGAATTAGAGATGATTAAGTGTCTCTTAAGATCGGTAATTAGTGAAGCTTCGACTGTAAAAGTCGGGTCTGGATCAGCGAGTCGGTCTGTAGTTCAATCGCTCGGCCGACCGAGTTGTTGAGTCGTGTTATACCTAGTTTATACGACGTACATTAGGCATGAATGGCATCTACTCTGCTCAGTTGAATGAGAGCAATTTAACTTCTTTAGGTTGCTTAATCGGTAGGAAGTCACATCAGCCATATAGGTATAACCTACACAGGCATCCATACGTCCATTTTACATTGAGAGAAATGTAAAAATTATATTTGGTTCATCGATGGCTTCTTCGTATTTTAATTTACTCTTCTAATTTTTGGGAATCAGGTGTTCATTTGGTCTCCAGAGTTTCAATCACAGATTTTTAATACTGGTTTTGATATAAAACCCTTCAGCATATTTATATAATACAAGTTTCAAAATAGTTAATGCATTAGTTTCAAATTTCTGAACCCACAACGAAACATTTGTTTTGCTCCCTTCGTGCTCTTGTTATTTAATAAAGACCTGACGTAGGGCGATGCACTTACAATGACACTCACACTTCTGAAAATATAACATGAATTACTTCAAGTATTTTATTTTTCATGAAATCTCAATTTTGAACACTAAGACTTTTATTTTTCATTTTCCAGAAATGATTAACTTTATTCGAAGAAATATACGCAACGATTCATTTTTCTTTCAAATTTTTCGAATTTGAAACATCTCCCTACTTTTTAACCTTGAAATACTTAATTCCAGCTTTCAAAATATTATGCAATTTACAAATATAACCACCAGATTTCTCCATAAAAACCTTGGTTCTATCCTTGACCGCTAACTTTGTTTGATCAAGAGAAACTACATAAAAATGGAAACTATGCCAAATCCTGACTGGAGATTTAAGAAATCTTGGCATTGGTGGTATCGTTAAAAAAAGGATCGATTTATTGCAAAAATGTAACCTTATTCTCAGAATTTCATCATATTTCATTAATTTCATAGAGGAGTATATATATATATACTCCCTTTATGTATAATGAATCTTGCAGATGAAATTCTGAGAATAAGGTTACTTTTTTGCAATAAATCGATCCTCGTTTTTTTTAACGATACCACCAATATATATATATATATGGACTTATTTGTCCCCAGAACTATTATTTTGCTAAGAACCTATATTCTTGGCATTTCGTGAAATTGCAGCAATCGTGGTGAAGTGTTATAACGAGTCGTTTCCTACTTGACGTTTCGGTGTTTTGTCATTGCTGCAATTTTATCATGACATAATTGTCTACTTTGACAGAAAAGGGGCGTAGCCTCAATTTTTCATATTTTCTCACTTGCAAGCTTTCGTTTCTCGGACTCTTATATATGTTCTTTACCGAAGTTTCCAAGCATTTAAACCTGTTTCTTAATACAATTGTAACAAATTAAAATATCTTTCAACTCCTCATCAATCACCACCTTCTGGTTTACGATTCAACGTCTCGCTGATCAGGGTTGAGAGGTTCGACTTCTACAAAACTGTAATACGAATATCTGAATAATTAGTCGAAATTCCCCCTTCGAAAAAATCCTTTCGTGTTTTTATTTCAGTAGCGACCTTCAAATAAATCAAATACTACATTTACCACATTACAATCGTACTTAATTATAATTACTAATAATGAAGCTAAGCGTTCAATTTCCTGAAAAGGGAAAAAATATCTTTTATGGTTTCTATTTTGCTTATATCACATGTTGTGAATTCTGAGAAACAATTAGTCAACTTTGAAATGAGACAGTTTTTCACGGAACAGTGCCCTTTGCTATTCAAAAATGGAATTCCTTTATTTGCACCCCGATGGCCTCGATATCAGTTGCGTAAACGATTCCATTTCTGGGAGTGGTGCATCCGTACTACTAAGTTTGAATAGCACTCGCCGATAATAAATAATTAGTCGCCGAATCGATAGCCGGGTCACGCCACAATTGATCCACTCTCGAGCTAATTGCCACCGAGCTAATCTCATTAGTATATTACAATCAGTTTATGTTAACTTCCTAAAATTCCCGCCAGCAAATAGCTGTGCCCGAGATTGACCGCAATTGGATCAACTTTTAATGTTTATCTGCAAAGAATAATAAAATCTCTCCCAAAAAAGTATGCTATTCTAAAAAAAGGAGCGAGTTTATTGATTTACTTTTAAGCTATGCACAATTATGTAACAAGGTTGATGGATTTGGAACCTCTGATTTTCCAGCGAGGAAAACCGTTAGAGGGAAAGTAGATCATTGCCTTCACGTCTTCTAGGAAGTTATTAACCCCTCTAAGGTCAGATCATTTACTCTCGCATGTGGCCGAAATTAGCATTTTTCTCTTACTTCCAGCGAGGTGTTCTTTTTTCCTTTAACTGCATCTTTACAACTTCCTAGGTCGTTGTTATGAAACTCGAATAATAAAACAGAAGTATTGCTTGCGCGCGTTGAAACTGAATCATTTTTGAGTCGGGCTTGGTCGCGAGAATATCTATCCAGTATCCAGTTGATGATTCGGTGATTATTATAGTAATGCTTTGTTACAATGCAGCACGAGTATCTAAACAGTAGCGCTTCACTTCTTCTAAGAAGCGTGAGGCACCGTAAGTTATCTCATTTTAACATTTATGGGCAATAACTAATAACCCACTAATTATAAATTATCGAACATCATAATCAATTTACATCTAAAAGAATATTATGTGGATGTTACTTATTTAATTAAATGATTAGACTTTTGTAAGTAAAATATTAGTATTTCGATAGTATACATATTTAACCAGAATATTCTGGTTAAGTGTGCCATAAATAATTTTTCTGGTTAAATCAACCAGACATTTTTTTTGAGTGTGCGCTTGAATAAATAAAGAGAATGTTTAAAGCAATTTTTGATAATGCCTTCAATATAATCAATTATAGGAAGCTATTTTAAATGTGACTAAAATAGTGAGTGGTCACTCAATCATGCATTCAAAGAGGGCGAATAATATGAATGAACTTTGAACGTGTGGATGTTTCTTAATCATGGAAAGCGATCAATGATTGATGTATGATGGTATCAATGACTGTCAGTTATATTTTGGGCGTTAGTTATCGATATTTATACGCATTATCATGCAATTACCTTTTCCAATTCAGGAAAAATGGAAAGGATTCGCAAATAAAATTTCTCAAGATTAAAAGTGTTTTCTACTTATGTGATAAATAAAGTACTACATAATGCCGCGGCGAATGTCTCGATAAATATTTCATTTAGCTCAACTCTTAATTTTAATTTAAGATGTAATAAATGTGAAAGTTGAAGAAAATATTGCGGCATTATTTATGTATTTAAAGAGTCAATGCATTAAGGGAAGTGTTTGATTGTTAATTGCAATTATCGATTGTTTACAGGTGCTAATTGCACTCCGCCGGCAATCGAAGACTTTCCACATGACCTCTTCGACGAGAAGCAACGGCAAAGTGGAGCCGTCATTGTTCATGTCATCGTATCTCTTTACCTCTTTATAGCATTAGCAGTAGTATGTGATAAGTTTTTCGTACCTGCCGTAGAAAAAATATGCCATGGTAAGAAACTCGTAATTTTGAACATTTCATATACTTTCCTATAATCTTTATTAATCGTAAAGTTTATAGATTTATAAAATACGTTTGAAACTATTCTTTGCAGCACTTTCGATGTCGAAAGACGTGGCGGGTGCTACATTTATGGCGGCAGCTACTTCAGCACCGGAATTATTCGTCAACGCAATCGGAACCTTCATCACAGAAGGCGATATTGGCGTTGGAACGATAGTAGGGTCTGCAGTATTCAATATCTTAGCAGTTCCGGCTTGTTGCGGAATCGGTGCTGGGATGGTCAGTATTAAAAAATACCCAATGAAAGTAAAGTTGAACGAAAATTGATTAAGTGATGTATTTTTCACTTGTCGAGCGGATTTTCCATCCGATCTGCAGATCTATAACTTTTCATTTAGCCAGCTCTATATCGATTCATAAATATTAGATTCGCGCGTCAGCAAGTTTCGCAGATGAAAACGAATCGTTCTATACGAAAATGGAACAATAGTTCAAACTTGATTGTATTTTTCTGAAAATTCGAGTCTCGTAGATCACTTTCGAGCATAATTTGATAATGCATTAACGTTATGCAGGTGGTGCCGCTTGATTGGTGGCCCGTCAGCAGAGACTGTCTAGCATATGGTGTAACCGTCGCTATTTTAATCTGCATCATACACGACGAGCGGGTTGAATGGTACGAAGCATTGACTTTGGTTCTGCTTTACATCGTTTATATCGCTGTAATGTACTGGGACAAATCTTTCCAGAAGTGTGCCAGATTCGGCACAAAGAAGGGCGAATTGCCCACCGAGGACTCTTCTGTGCGAACAGGTAATCACAGAAAAAAACCAAAGCGTAATATTTACCCCGATTTCAGGGTAAATATTATCTACAACAAAAAGTACCTTCAGGTGGGTAAATTTTACCCTAAATATATATGGTACGGTTACTATGTCAACTTATTGTACTTTCTTTTATTTCGATGCGAAAAAATGAAGCTTGAAAGTTACTTGAAAGTTTACCCGCAACAAATTTTCTCTTTTATTCTTTCTGTATTTGTTTTAAGATGTACACAATCGTTGTTGAATTTCACCGTGTCAATTTCCCTTGATGAGTGGAAAGGGTCAGAAGGGTGATGCTCCTAATTAGAATTGATTCCATGATGTCTACGTGAACTGATGCGAAGATCAATGTATCATACGTGATCTCGGTAATCGGTGCCAATGATTATTAAATGAAGAGTATGGATGTCACGTGCCAAACAAACGATACTAATCAGCATTAATGAACTCTGGCATCTACTGCCAAATACCATTAATATTACCGAAAGCATTCTTGAGTATTGCATTTTTCCCTCGAAATTTCTCAAAGATCACTGATAATTCTAAATAGTCCACTGATTTTGTTATCTCACAAATAGCATTTTATAGTTTTCCCTATTATGTATCATTATATTGAAACACAATTTAGTTCATGGTCGAAGGTTTAACGGTTTTCTAAAAAATATGATGATAGGTGTCTCACTATGTTTATTTTCATTTACAGTTGACGCCGGAGATATTCACTTATCAAGATCTGATAAAGTGCAATCGTCTACCGATCGCGTGGAGCAAATTGCAACAATAGACGTGCCTTTGCAAAATGGTGGCACCAAGACGCAGGAAGAGAATCACGAGGCTGGTAAGAACTAGAAAAAAGATAATTCTATTTTTTTCATATTATACTAATTTTTAATATAAAGACGGATAATATATAAAAGTATTTTAACATATATGTCAACTTTTATATTTCAGAATACGAATACGAACTGCTAGTTTGGCCAGCTCGAGGTGGATGGATTCGAAAGACTGCGTGGATACTTACCTGGCCAATTCACTTGGTATTCATGTGTACCATACCAAATTGCGAGAAACCACGTTTCAAAAATTGGTTTCCGGTTACGTTTCTCATGTGCATCATCTGGATTGGATCGCTAAGCTACATCGTTGCCTGGATGATAACAATTATAGGTAAGTAACATTAAAATAACATTAAAATAAACTTTAACATTAAAATATTCAATATAATTATTATTTAATTTCAATAGTTATGTCTATATAAAATGTGTTATATCCATTTTATTTCTTATTAGGAGATACGCTGAAGATTCCTGATTCCGTAATGGGCATTACATTCCTGGCTGCAGGAACGAGTGTCCCAGAAGCTGTTTCAAGTGTGATTGTTGCAAAACAAGGTAAAACCTAATACCTTTACTTATTTCTCTCTACTTCATGATTCCTATTTAAATAAATATTATACTATACAAGATGTTTCTCTTTTATAATTGTAGGTCACGGTTCGATGGGCATCAGTAATTCGATCGGTTCGAACACATTTGACATTCTGCTGTGTTTAGGCCTGCCTTGGCTGATCAAATCCTCTTTTTCGCCGACCCAGCCTGGAAAGCACTACATCAGTATAAATTCCGGGGGCCTCGAGTACAGCGCAATTTCCTTATTATCGACACTGCTGCTTCTGTACGTTGCCTTCGCCTCGAATAAATTTCAACTGGATCAAAAAGTAGGCCGGGCTTGTTTATGCATGTACGCGGTCTTCCTGATCTTGGCCTCCCTGATCGAGCTCAACGTATTCTTCAGAGTGAATCTCCCCACTTGTCAGAGGACGGTCAAGTGATCCTACTTCTGGCCGGCCCTGCCGGTCCCAGTAATCGTCCCGACGATCGTCAGTTATTCCACGTTTTACCGGAAACTCAGTAACATCATTCATCGAATTCCTTCGTGTACAGATGACGCCTCATGTCGATCGGGCTCTCGAAAAAACAGTCAGGATCGTGAAATTTACTATTTGTACCAACGAACACATCTAGAAAATTCAGGCATTTAATTATCAAGATTACTTTTCACGAAATTTTACTAAAAGCAGAGTTGATTTCACGATACTGCTGCAAGTTAATCCATTTTATACTGTACCTCTCATTTTCGTGTAAAGTATGCATTATGTTACTCTTAAGTTATGACATAGGTCCTTATCCTTACACATTTGTAACTTGTCTGCTCGTATTCTTTCGCCTAATTTAGAAGAGACAATATTCAGGGTCGATCGCTTGCGTCGAGTGCAGAGCGATGGCTTCTAAAAGTTCATCAGAAAACAGAGCCAGCAATCTTCAATCAAGAGACGATTTCACGCTCCAGTAGTTACAGACTATTCCAGTCAGCCATTGACGAACCTTGATTGAATTTGTCAAAAATTTCTCTCGTAATTTGAGTCACAGAAAATTATAACAAGAAAATTACTGTCTGCATAATGTTCTCTTTGATTTGTACTAAAATGAGGAATGAGTCTCAAATGAATGATCTCGAATTAAGAGAACTTTTAGCTGAGTGCAATGTTAAGATACTTTTAGTGCTCTATAACTCTAGTTTCTTGAATAAAATATCATCATATACTTTGTTGGCTGACCAAAGTATTCTGTACCTACTGCACGTGTCGAACATAAGTCTTACACGTACAGGAAACGATCGTCCAAGTTCTAAATTTGTAATGTTACATGTAACTTAAGGTTCAAATGATCACGTAATGTTGAGAGTAGTTGAATTTTTTATATTTAAAAAAACATAAATTTGCAATTTGCATAGAATCGACAAAAGTATCATGGAACATTGTCCAGTTCCATTTATTATTACATATAAGCTATCAAAAGCATGATGCATAATTTTAAAACTTCGATGTAATCTCCATATATATTGTCTAAAATATAAATTCAATCTGAATAATGATCTGATTATAAAATAATGGCCTGCCTCGCGTGCGTCCATAATCTTGTACATTGTTAGTTAGCACAATTAATTAATCGAATTGTTAATTGAATCCATGATCAACTCATTAATATTGATCTAAATTGTTTCACTCGCAATTCAAAAACATTTTGGTCGTTGAAACTACAATCTGTAATTCTTGTTTTTGATACTTTATTGCATGGTCCATGACCAATGAAAGTTAGACCAACGGTAGAAATGTATCACGCAAGGATTCTCAAATGAGCATTATGAACATGACATTAGTGTTATCGTAGCTGGTACAATTGTGTGGTATGAGAAAAGACTGCGGAATATTGTTAACATTATATACTCAGGGTCGGCTTTCAAGTTGAGTGGAACGACAAATTTTCCACGGCGCATGCTCATTTATCCATACACTGAAAAAAAGTAAAAACGAAAGAGACATTATTTTACATAAATTTAATTAAGCTCAGCCCCTTTTTTTAATCAAATAAGAGATAGAAAAGTTAAAATCAAATAAGCTGCCTCTATTAAAACTGAATATTCTTTTTTTAGTGTGAAGATAAATTATGATCAACTCATTTTTAAAATTAAGATTGCACTATATAATGTGAAATTAATAATCACCGTCTCTTCTATTTTCACAATTTAAATAGCGAATTTTCGCCGTCGCCTCATTTTTTGATGAGCATATTAAGTAAACAATTGTTTTAAAATAAATCTTGAAATAAATATTTATTTTAAAAGTATTGATTGATTATCCCTGAAACTTGTGCATTAATTTCATGTGTGATTAAGCAGTTGAACTGAATTTTTACTTTCATATTCTCAGCCAAGATTTACGCGCCATTTACGATCGAGAAATTCTTTATATCAAGAGATAAGATTCATTTCTCTTATTTCCGCAAAATTAAATTGAGTCGCCGAGATTTTATTTTATTTTAAAGAGGGTATGGAGTTGGTGAACTGTGAAGGAAAATATCCATTCGGTAAATAGAAAATCTTAAGAATTGGGATTGAAAAAAGGGCAATAAGCATATAGCGCGTTGCTCGAAAGAAAAAAACCAGTAGAGCTTTGCACACATAATTTAATCTATATATTATTAGAGAGAATATTTATTTCATTTTCTAGCTCTAACATATAATTTAATTTATTAAAAAAGTACGTTTTTAAGTATTTAGCAAGGAAAACCTCAAATAACCCATTGTTCTTTTCCGCAAAGGTAGGAATCTATTGTTATAGTGTCTATGTAAAACGTCAAAGTTCTCTTCGAGGTAGCTTTTTTCACATTTATATCGTGCCAATTGTCTCATTCCCATTGAGCTATCTTTTCAGCGAGAAAAATGTCGACTGTTGTTTGTGTCGAGGATGAGAAAGCTTTGGCGACGATATAGAGGGTGCAATATATCCAATGAAAAGCTTTTTCCGCATTAAATACACATCACAATTCAGTAAATTTCACATAAATGAATCCTAAATGCGTGTATGATGCTTTGTTCAAAACCTGCGCTGTTTATTGGATTTTGATTAAACATATTCTCGTGTAGTTCACGCGTTGGTGTCGTCTAAATATAAATGTTGATTTTCTATTAAATTTGCGCTCTACAACGCAATATTCAACATGGTATTTGAGAAAATATAATCAGAATCTCGTACAGATCAATAAGCATTTGTAAGTACATTTTCTATAGGGGAGATGAAAAGTAATTAATGCTTACTCTCATATTTATATAATCTAAATTATGTTATGAAATATGTCTAATTTACTAAGTTAACTTTTTTCTGAGTTTTTCCAAGTTCCTAAATGGAAAAATAAGTAAAGTAAAGCTAGAAAAAAAAGAGTGTAAATATCTTCATAAAATCCGGAAGAAAGAGAGAGAAAGAGCGGAAGCTTATTCGTGGAGGGGCTTCCGGCGAATCTTGAATGAAACCATCTTCTACTTGAGATAGTAAGCTGCTCAACACGGACAAGATGCTTTATGACACAGTGGTAAGTCTTGATCGCACAAATACAATATTTCTTTGCCTTTTGTGCTTCCAATAATAAACTTACACTCCTATTCATCTCGAATAACATGCGTAATCCTTTCTTATTAATCCTTTATTCTCACTATATTGATCGATCTTTATCGAAGAAAATCTTACATAATTCGAATAGTTAAATAACTTACTCAAAATGAAAAATTTATGCAGAAGTGAAGGTTGAAATAGAAAAAATTGATAAAAAAATGAAACAAATTGATAAACTGTTTCTGACACAGATATATGTTTAAATTGTTGAAAGATATATTATTTCTATTTCATTTATTTGTGTGAAGGAAACATCATATTGTGTTTTAAGAGTGATGAACGACGATATATACGGAATATCGCAACTTGACCTAGATTTGAACCTATTATATAATACAATACATTATACAAGAGATAAAGTGGCAAATATTTCCTTTTTTTTCTTTTTTTCTTTATCAAGCTCAAAGGGTATTTTTATTTCCATTAATTATTTGTGCTCGTTTATTGTTTCTTTTTCATAAATAATCGAGTTCGCGAATGTATATTATGGATTCTCATTCTGGTCAATATGAAGTATGTAGTTCTGAAGGTTGATATCGTGTTTGGTCTTCTACTTAACGCTTGCAAAACGAAAAGTGTCACAGTCACGATTGCTGTGTGTTTAAAGTTATATGAATCGATAAAATATATATAAATATATATATATATATATATATATATATATAT
>CAJFCO010000130.1:1090791-1125567 GCA_904066015.1 Synergus gifuensis | reverse complement strand
TATATATATATACATGTTTTGATCACCCTTCTCTAAGTAGAGAAACACGGTCTGAACGTTCACAAAACCACGGTCGCTCCCGAACAGAGTGCTAGTTCTCACAACTGCTATTTTAAGTAGAAAAGTTACGCTCTAGTAAGACGAACGCATTTCTTTTTAAAATACATTTAATTCGCAATTTTAAATTCTTGAAGCTTAATCAAAGTCACCCTGCCCATCTATAATACTTATCCCTCGCGTTTATAAGTAGAAAATATCAGTTATGGTAAGGCGAATCCATTTTTACTTTAAATACGTTTAATTTTCAAACTTAAATGCTTCAAATTTAGAACTTCTTTATTTTAGATTCATCAATATGTAAATAATTTTTTGAATACTTTAACTTATTATTCTATATCTCAATTTTTAAAGGAGAGCGACTTCAATTACTATTACGCATCGTTCGTCTTACCAAAACTTACCTTTTTCCCTAGCTGGCCTCACTATTACAAGTAGAGAAGGAAAGTTTTGGTAAGACAACTGCTTAATTCATTCTGCAATGCATTGATTCACTTTTGTATAGTCTTAATAATGTCGGATTTATTATTTATCTGCAATCACTGCCCCTTAAATCTGGAAACAAGTACCCTTGAAATTGGTGAGCATAAGTAATTGAAAGTATTGACATTTGAAGACTCCGACTCCGACTCAGGAAGTTTCAGAACAGCGAAGAGGAGTGAGGAGATGAAATCTAAGGCTCAGAATAGTATAAAAAAGAGTAGAAGAGAGAGTTTGAGATCGTAAAGGTGAGAGAGAAAGAGAAGAAGAGGGTTGGCCAATCGTCAGCGTGCAGATCTGCAATGCGGCGTTGCCGGCGAGTCCGAGTTGGTTCACCAAACCCACCGTGGTGTTCTATAAGTATAGTACACACTACATTATATATATAGTAATACTTCTTATACTGTTCCCTATATATATGCGAAGGCACGCGCGTGACGCGGAAGTGTGTAATGTGTGTGTGTGTGTAACTCGGCTCTCTATGTGAGGGTGTACGCGGTGATGTGCCCGGCTAGCATGTGGATGCACGCTGGTAATGTGACAGTATGCAGGTATATATTAATAGGTGAGCCCAGTCGATCCATGCGCTGGATGCGACGGAGTCATGCGCCTTTGCTGCACAGTTTTCTCCGCACCCGCGCGATTTCACCCCTTCAAACAGGAACCAAAGACCACGCAGTGTTGCCTTGCCGCGCTCAGAGCACAACACTTGCCCTCAGAAATATTTTTACTAATCTTTCCTTTACGATTTATGTGTGTTTCTTTCGACAAGCCATTATCCAGCCCGAGAAACCAAAGTGTATTCTACTACTCTAGTTTTTAAAAGAGAGGGATATTAAAAAAAAAAAGGAGACCTATGAGTTGAATTACTACTTATAAAAGTAACAGCCATAAGGGGATAAAAAAGTAAAGTTGTTGATGCTCTTCGCGATTGGAAAGGTTTCTGATGATTATTGGTGTCACATATCGAGACTCATATCGACCATCCTGTGCAAATAAGCTTATATGATTATCCTCAACACCTAAATTCTAACGTCCATTATATAGATTCATAATCACAGCTAGTTGAAGATTCAGATAATTGGATAATGAACTCTAATATAAAGGATGTCAAGTTAAGTAAATATGTTGAGGATGTTCTGGGGGGATTTCTGGGAATTTCTCTCCCTCTTTCGAATTATCTCCATTTCTTCTCTCTCAATCTTTATCTCTCGAATGGTGCCTAAAATGATTCAATAAACTAGTGCCTAAATCGTATGTGCAATAATATAAAAACGCGTGGATCAGTATTTATTAATTGGGAGTGTTTGCGTAGAATAAGGAAGGTTTGTGTTGAAGATTGTTTGGTGGGTTGTTAAGGATCATGATCGATCATCAAAACGCTGGTGATTAAGTTCGGGAGTAAGAATGTGTTGGTTGCCAGAAGAAAGTTCGGTTTAGTTTGAGAGACGTTTGGTGATTTATCAGTGTTTGATTTAGTGATGTCACAGTTAATGCTCTACAACCTAGGACACGCATCCAACGCGGGAAATGATACAAATAATAACGCCAATACCAATAGCAGCATGGAGGATGACGATTCTTACCAACTGCCCACGATCTATAGGTACTAACGATACACTTGCATCTTACACTATTGCCAGTTAAAATCTTGAACACATTATGCGTTAAACTATTGTCTACGGATAAAATATTATCTCAAGGATTTGAATTCGCGAGTTTCTTGAAAAATAAGACACTAGTTCTTTTAAAAGAAATAAGAATTCATAAGAGAACTAATACGTACTAATCAGATTCTCGAAGAATCATTTCGTTCAAGAAAAAGTTCTTAAGAGTTAAGATAATTGAAACTTGTACCTCCAACTTTGATCTTCAACTTTTCCTATAAAAACTCTTTTAAACCAATCCTATACGTTTTTAAAGCTCTTTACTTTTTTTTAAGTATTATAATCATTTGAGAGTTTTTAAACTAAAAGTACATTTTTACGAAACATGTGTTTTATGCATGCACCTGAAAATGACGTAACTTGTTTCGTACGTAATTTATAAGGAAACTTTAAATAATTCGGTTACCATTTCAAATAGAGAAACTGCATTTATTTAATACTGAAATGAGTATTAAAGAATTAGTATTAATATATTATTTCTGTACATATTCAAAGCTCATTCTCCAAAATGCGGCTAAACGTAAAAAGTGAATGCAAATGTAATTTTGTTGATTATTATTATCTGGAAAACCATGAACATCTGAAAATAAAGTAATGGATTAGACGCTTCTTTGAAATGTGTTTAATTAATATAAGTTAGTTTAATTAATTTAAAAGCAGACTTGAGATACCTCGTGTGATATATTTACTGAGTGAAGTTAAAATTAATACCTAAGAGTTCTAATAATTAAGTTATGTTATTTCGACTTTTCGAAAATTTGTGTTGCAGATGTCGTGCCCCAATTGCAAGTTTAGATTGCATGGAAGAATTCAATGGCGTCGAATCTGGTGTTCATTGCAATGCTTCAACAGGAACTAAGGAACAATTGCTGACTAGCTGCATAAGTTCACAGTCTCAACGACTACAACAACCATCGCCAGGTATTCGCTACCGCAACTTGGGCAAAAGCGGTCTACGTGTTTCCAATGTTGGATTAGGTACGCTGAGTGTTTCACCTAGATTTTCATTTTTGCATAAAATTCTTGGGCTTAAAATAGACGTATCAAGTATAATTTCGCAATATAATTTCCTTTTTCTATATTATACAAAATTTTTATATAAAAATAGTTCTTTAAAGATAATTTTATAGTATACTTAGTATATTCATTACAAATTATAAAGTTCATAATTGGATAATGAATATGTTCTTTAAATATGTTTAATTCTCAAAGTTAAATGCTTCCAACTAAACCAAAGTTACCCTGTCCACTTATAATTTATATCCCTAGCTCGCTTTTATAAGTAGAAAAGGCCAGTTTTGGCAAGACTAAACATTTTTAGTGTATTCGTTACAACTTAAAAGATTCATAATTGTATAATAATAATTCTAAATTGAAAGCTTTAAGGATTAAAAGATCTTAAACAAGTTTTTGTATATTCATGGAATTTTTTTAAAGCATCATTTTATTTAAATCATGAAAATTTAGACTCGGCACGGGTGGAATAAATGTCAATTTGGCTTTTGCATATACTATATGTATATCTTATTTTTCTTTTTGTTATGAACCGGCATTACCAACTAGGATTCACTGATGAATGACTATTTCTTATTAAAAATTTTCACTGATGCAATACGATAACTTTTTATTTTACGATAATATTGATCTATGACACCTTAGGGAATTTAGAGTCTCAATTCTCGTTTTCATAACTGCTATATATGGTGAAAAATTACCCGTGCATGAATATGAAAGCCTGAAAAATCTCGCGAAACTTTTCTTTTAGTGTTGAACATTGTTGAAAGTCTCGTAGAAATCAGTTGTGCTTTTCCTTAGCACTTGGCACTCAACTATCACATCACTTGAATTAATTATTGTGGAAAGGTTGTTGTTGAATGAAACGTTTCTGATTCAGAGCATAATTAGCTTGTTATGTAGAAAGAGAAAAGCATTTGGTTTTAATTACGGATATAATTTTTATCACGTTATTTATTCTAAGTTTTTATGTGAGGAGTTCTTTCGGTTAATTTTTCTACTTACAATTGAAATCATGTTTATTATTATTATGTATATTATTATTGAGAAATCTTTACAAGAACAATTGTGCCTTAAATATATAGCTTTATTGGTCTCACGAGCATGAATTTTGATGTGATACTCGCGAAGTATTTGAAAGGATGGAAGAATTTTTCATGAGGTTTGAAAGCAAAGGGGAATTTTTCATGAGCTTTCAGAAAATGTTGAGAAAATTCGTTTGAGATTGCAATTTAAAAGAGATATGGTGAGAATTCTTTCCATCTTTTTTAGTACTTCTTTACAGCTTATTGTAGTCTAATAAAAGTGATCATAATATTTTATATGTAAAATGCAATAGTAGTAGTAAAAGCATGATATAATACTAAATGTGATTATATAATACTAAATGATATAATATAATACTAAACATGATATAATACTAATTGATATAATATTTCTAAAATAATCGTACAAATTTAAAGCTTTATTATAAAAGTGTTTGAAGAAATTGTTTTTGCTTTTAATTTTTGTAGGAACATGGACCACATTTGGTGGTGCTGGAGGCCCAACCAACGAAGAAACGGCAGAAGCCGTTGTGACACTGGCCTATGACAGCGGAATAAATGTGTTCGACTTGAGTGAAGCTCACAGCGGGCACAAAGCTGAAATTCAATTGGGCCGAATCCTCTTGCGCCGCAGCTGGAACCGTTCCAGCTATGTTATTACCACGAAAATATACTGGAACACGAAGTAGGTAAAATTACAACCGAAAAACGTGACCTTAGGGAAATTGGTGTCTTTTGCTAACTTTTATTTCTCTCCTTCTATCACAATTTACTTGTCAGTTTTTCGAATTCAAATACTTCAGTGAATGATTTAAAGAATGATATTATCTTTATCCATTATTTTGCCATTATGATGATATATAAACTAGAAAATATGAAAAATTGAAATTAAATATTCCCGCTGCTGTGTGCGTTTTTTAAAATAAAATATTTTAAAGTTTGGTATGGAATTATTCTATATACACCTGCTTTGATTTTGACTACATAATGAAAATATCAAGAGTGAGGAACTCTCTTTGATTACAATCTTTTATCGTCAAACATTTATAAAAGATAAAAAGTCTGGGAAATTTTTAATGAACTTGTTTAACCAGTTAGTAAGTATTTAAAGTGTATGTAGTAGAATGCAGATAACGTTTACACAGAAAAAACAAGGACTCAAAGTGTTTACAGCTTAATTCAGTTTTTAGGCTGAATTTAAGTTTAAGTCAGTTTTTAGTCTTGTTTTAAGGCTAAGAAATCTTAAAACAAGACTAAAAACTGACTTAAGCTTAAATTCAGTCCTTGTTTTTTCTGTGTATTGTTATGTTGAAATGGTAATGTCTTTTTAAAACAGTTAAAAGTTGTTTTCTCAATTTAGTATGATTATCTTATGAAATGCATATATTTTAAATATAGAAGAAGATAATCATTCATGAATCTTATTTTTGTTGGAATGACCTAACTGATGTAAATGCCTCAATTACTGTTGATAGAACGGAAGGAAGAGGCCTTTCACGAAAGCACATTATCGAATCCGTACAATCATCTTTGGCCAGACTGCAGTTGTCATACATTGACATTGTAATGATTCACAAAGTCGACCCAATGTGCCCCATGGAAGGTAGAATTCTTTTCAGCATATTTCATTCCAAACCCCTGACTAATATAATCAGGCCCGGTGAAACGTGAAAAATCCGGGTGGGTAACACTCTAGCACCAAGGGGGGGGAGGTCCTCCTTTTTTTTCGAAATCATTTATTAGGTTAAGGAATAGAAAAAAAACATAGTAATAATGTAATCAAATCAAACATTATTGTTTATTTGTTTAACAATTTTAATCCTTGGAATTTCGGGTGGGTATTTACCCACTCGGAATTTTCCGGATGGGTAGTGCTACCTTCGCTATCCACACTATTCACCGGCCCAGAATATAATCAGTTCATTGCAAGAGTTACGCGTAATGTTAAGATTAAGATATCAGGATCTTGACCTAGGAGCAATACGTCAATAAATGATTTCGTATGCTTTTCAGAAATAGTACGCGCAATGAATTATGTAATCGGTAAGGGTTGGGTGATGTATTGGGGAACATCGAGATGGACTCCTGTTGAAATCATGGAAGCATACACGAATTGCAGGCAATTCAACTGTGTGACGCCAATCGTCGAACAAGCAGAATATCATCTTTTTTATAGAGATAAGCCGGAGCTCTACATGCCTGAGTTGTACAATAAAATTGGTAAATTTTATTAGATCCATTAGATTTAGAAGCAAATTAAATGTTAGTGTTACATAAAAATTTTCTTATCACAGGAGTGGGGTTAATGGCGTGGTCCACAATAACCATAGGCATGGTTTCTTCAAAGCACGAAGAGGGAATGTCATCCTTTTTTTCAAGATCTTCATACAAAGTAAGAAGATCAAACATTTATTGTCGTTCTGCACTAGTAGGCACTTCATGCGAAATTTTATTCATATTTTGAAGATTGCGGGACGTCGCTTAGTATGTAATTGCTGTATATTTTCAGAACAAATATTCCTCGTTCAGTTGGACAGAAGATGAAACCCAATCTTTGTACAAAGAGGTGCGATTCAACGTATTTTTTCAGTAGATTGGCACACCGTTAATTGTAATAATATATTTTTTTAAATTCAGGAATATTCAATACCCTTTTTTTATTCAGGGTAGCGAATGGAAGGAAAAGCCAGCCGAGGAGGAGCCACCGGTGCGTAAATATTCCGATAAATTGAGGGATGTTTGTGCTCTCGCGGAGAGACTGGGTTGTACCTTTGCTCAGCTGGCGATCGCGTGGTCCCTGAAGAACGAAAGTGTTCAGTGCCTTCTTCTCGGAGCGTCTAGCATAGAACAACTCTACGAGAGCCTCCAAAGTCTGCAGGTTCGATTTTTTTAAATGTCGTTACAATGAATTCTTATATAATGAATTTCCAATCATATTTCATGTGAAAGAAATCTTGCAATTAATAGAAAACAAAATATACTTAATGAGGCCTTTGAAATAAATAACGATGATGATGATGATATTTTGAAAGGAATCCTTTTTCCATTTTAGCTTATCCCGAAGCTAAATTCCACAGTGATGACTGAAATCGAGAGAATACTGGAGAACAAGCCGTCCCGACCACCGATGGTATCAACCCTGGCTCTCAGATGACAATCGATTTGCCCCCATGGAAGTCGTGGGGGGTCCATAGAGGAGGGGGCAACGAGCCCTAAAAGTGAAGGTGGCAACAGCCAGGACCAGGAACAAAGCAAAGAAGGAAGTCAAAAAATGAACTTCTGCGAAATACAGTGAAAACTTCATGCCTTCACCCTTCTCACAATCCATAATGATCTCTACTTCCGTTATCGCTTGAATCTGTGCTTCCTGTCACACGCGGAAACTGATCGGTTCCAAATATCGATGATAATAAATACCAATATGAGGAGCATAATGCAGAATATGAACGCGTCCTCTTTCTCTCACAATGGACTATAAAGTGATACTTCGAATAACATTAATCTTAAATAATAATAATCCCGAAACGAATTACCAATTAACAATTACCAATTACCAATTATTCATTATCGGAATTTTTATCATGCAAAATAAGCGTTCATGCCTTTGACATACAAACTGATTCACATTTATGTATCAGTATACGTAAAAAGACGAGAAATTTCGTACTTAATTTTCAACTGCAGTTTGATATCTCTCTCGTACGAATAAATGAGTAACTAATTTACTCAGCTTTTCGCTTGGTGTGTTCAATTTTCTTCTTGCGAAATAGATTTTCTTAATGTAATTTCAGGAAAAAGGGAAAATAATAGAAAATTTACATAAATAATTAAATTACCATAATTTAGAAATTAAATGAAAAGAATTGTCACGTGTATCCGAGACATCAATAAAGGGACATGAGTTCTGAGTTTTCCAAGGACGCTGTGATTATAATAATAGCGTGTAAAGGTTTATGTAAAAAAAGGGTATTTGACTATTTATAGAAAAGTGTGTCGATCGACACTTTTTCCGAAAAGAGACAGTTGTAAAATTTCAACTGGTTCGACCAAGTAGGAAACAACGAAGAACCGAGAACTGTGTTTCTACTATTCGTATAATATTTTAAGTCGCACGAAAATGCGAGCGAGATACTCGTTAATTAAATAATAAATTACATTATAAATTATATAATTGATCCTAGTGCATTTCGATGGACGAACGCGCCAGTTTGACATCGATATTGTCCCTCCAATGTATTTTTAATCATTCATTGCTCACGTAAAAATGATTCTAGGATAGTAATTACTAATTGCTACATAATTACATTCAAATTAAGAAATTATACTTGCCACTGTCACCTCGCGAACGAACTAGCTAGTGATAGAGAAAATCCTTTCCTTCTAATCGTATTTGCGATTTAGCTCATATGACGTTCTCGATGTTTATTTCTGATTCATTTTTTAATCATTAAATTTCTTCATAAAATATTGTATTGAAACTTCACAGAGGAACAAAGCCGTTTTTATTAATTAAACTTTGTATATCTAGGAAATATTATGCTTACACTTTTAGCCACAGAATTACATCGTTAACGTCATCTAGAAGCGCTGAAAATGCCGTTATAGGTAGAAATGAATTGTAGGAATTCTTAAGAGCTGTACAATTTTCCAAAAGAAATTCCCCTTAAATTTATTATTTCAATGGACAGAAATAGGCCTTATTTCTATAACTTTTTCGATAACGACATGACATATTTAAATTTGAGTAAAATTAAAGTAAAAAGGTTGATTCAGTTAACAATTTTTTGTTAATTCTGGAAATTTATTTTCATTCATTAATAACATTTAGAAAAATAAAGTAAGGAATAATAAAACCATGGAACAGATATCTTAAGAATTCGTATAGCCTTGATCACCGTTTAAGATACCTTCTGTACAATTATATCATTTCTAGTCTATCATCAAATTATTATAGCAAATGCTTTAATCGAAGGCATGTAAAACAAGAATTTAATTCCTCTTGACGTAATCACATTTTTTTGTGTATTTCTGCTCAATTATTCTTGATGTAATTACAATTTTATTTAATATTTAAAATCTGACAATATTATCTTAATAAGATAGTAAATGATAAATTAATAATTGATAGTCAAACGATAATTTAAAGAATATTTTATCACACCTAGAGTTAGCACATCGTTATAATTAAAAAAAATTTAACATTTTATCTATGAAAGAATATGAGATTATTTTACGTGCCATTGATTAAATCACTGATCTTTCTAATCTAAAAGATGAGATATTCTCATTAGGGAACTTAATTTTATAGTATCATATCATAATCGAAGTGATAATGACATTACTAATATAGTAAATTTCAAGGCTCATTTCTGATTGTAAAAAAATACTCTTTGTCTTTTTGAGAATTAAACTTGAAGAGAATGCTTTTGCAAATTGCTGTTAAATGATTCAAATATTTATTGCATTTTCAAGGGGGCAAAGAATATAGATTTTAGGTATAATATGTACCCATAAATCGAAAATCTTTTCAAATCCCGATCTTTATAAGTATAAGGGGATTTATTTTTAAAATTTCCACTCTGATAAATATGGTCGTTTTAGATGTAACTCTAAGCGACATCAGGCCGTTTTTCTTTAAAATGGTTTTCTAAGAGACTAAACCAAATAAAACAGATTAAGAAATAAGGAAAAGTAGAATATAAAATTAAGGAAAGAATCTATTTCTCAATTTTGGGCTTAGATCTCGCGATTGCTATCAAGTTGATAACTAATAACGAAACTTCCTCATTGTGGGATTACCAAAAAAAAAAATCCCGATAGCAAATCGTGATCCTTTATTGAAAATCAATTCAGATTCTCACTGATTTCTTTATCATATAAAGTAATAGAAAATGCGTCGAGAAATTTGTGCAAAGACACTTGCAATTTGAATATTATCGCCAATATTATGGTGACGTGGTTGAGTTTAGATTGAATTCATTGAATGTAAAAATCTTCTTTCACTTTAAGATCATTGCAGAAAACTAGTCATTGTCAGGTTGTTAGTATTATTATATTATTATGTCGATCATTGATAATAATAATAAGCTTTCAGCCTTATTAGGTTTTTATGTATGCCTCACCGACATCGAACGTAACGTGTTCTGCTACGTTAAAAATCAAATGCTTATGATTTTCATAATCAAGAGAAGATACATATTAGCAATAAAACGTTTTTTGGTCTACCTACCGTGAATCACGTAGAGATAATTAGTAAAAGCGTTATCATTACAAAGTATACAGAAGGCACTCTTAATAATCAACAAGATAATAAACTTTGTCAGATTAGTAGCTTAAAACGGGATGCCTATATTGCGTTATCTTCCGAAGAATTAATATAGGCATTTTTTCATAAGAGGGTGTCACAAAAAATTACCCAAAATACGTATAGGAAATTAATTGCTAAGGTAGCACATTTTTTGCTCACGTACAGCAACATTTTCCACTTGCCGAAGAAGCGACAAAAATAGGAGACAATTTGCTTTGAGAGATTGTTTTATTACACTAATTTCTGGGATCAGAAAACGTATAAAATGAACGTTATCTACGAGCTAATTACACTGCTGTCTCAGTGAGGCGTAAATGATAAAGATCTTTATAAGTGTGTGGATTAAACTCAATTCTGAGTATTTACACTCTTTTGATTGAGAAAAAGATTTTTGTGAAAGGTTCGGATCAAAATGTATGTATTCTGCTCATAAAATTGAATACGCAAGAGAAATAAAGTATAAATTTTGTTTTGGAAGGAATGATTCACTGTGAATTCATTATTCTCGAAAAGGAAAGAGGAAGTATAAAATTAGGATAAGTTTGGTTGTATATTATTTTTTTATGTCAGTATGTATTACTTTTTCTAAAATCGGATTTAAAAAGTAAATAATGTTATCGAATTTAATTTAGAAATGATGTACAAATGATAAAAAATGCGAAAAATTGTGAGAGATGTACGAGATGTAAATGCCAAGAATTTTAATGGATCTTATTTTATAAGGTCATTCAAATGAAGAACTGCACTTCACGGTTTGCACTTTCTTCATAATTGTAAACTTATTAAATTATACATTCACATTTCGAATTGTATTATCGTACTCGTTATTTAATGGAAAAAAAAATTTATTTAAATTCTATAAATTGTTGAGTGTATTTAAATGTTTAAGACATAAAGCTGTTAATTATTGTAAGTTTTTTAACTATAAATTTGTATTTTTTGTAAGAATTTTTGTGTTCCAGGAAAGATATGTAAGAACTATGTAAAGAAAGAATTGTAAACTATGAGTTCTGCCATAGAGTGATTTTCATGTCACGATTCAGAAGAGATTATTATGCCAATATAAAGTTACTTTTCTACCGATTCTGTCTTTTCTTGTGAACTTTTTCTTTTCCAGAAAAATTTATGTTACATAATAACAGAAATTACAATAAGGAAATTATAAAGAGATCCTGTGAAAACTCTGAATTCTTCAAACGCTTATCTGTCAAGTTTCCACACATGTCGCATTTTTTTAATTTTATAGATTACGGTACGTATTTTTATTAATCGTCAGTTAAAATAAAAAATACTTTTTATTGAAAAAATCTAATTTGTTTAATATCCACATTATGTTTTTTAATTCCTATAATAGTTAAGTAATAATATATACATTAATTTTGAGTGAGGTCGTAAAAATAAAAACAATGCAGATGACCTTATATAAAAATAAATAAGTCTTTTTTACAATAGTTGTAAACATTTTTCTTAAAACTCCAATTCCATTTTTGCTATTTGCAATTGAAAAAGTCGTATTTTATACCAGTTATGAAGCTTACTAGCGAATGTAACAATTTTTCGGAGAGATTCAATGCGAACGATATCTTTTCCCCAATGTACGAATAGAATTCAATAAGTTTTACGTATTTCATCATTTCTTTCATTTAAAGAGACATTTTAAAGAGACATGTTTTAATATTTTCATTGAAATTTTTAAATAGTAACAATTTAAAAACGGGAATTCCTCGCAAGTCTAAGACGTCAGTTCTTTGTGTATAAATAACATTAAGTATAGAATATCTTATAATATCGTTTCGATACAAAGTTTCTTAAGAGATATAATAATTACTATAACTAACTTTAAATGTCAATTTTCAATTATTCTTCACTGAATAAAGGAAATTTCTTTCACTTGTATGATGTAATCGCCGTGATTCATCCTCAAAGTCTATGAATCACATTCTTTTAAAACTCATTAATCCCCCTGCGTCACTTTTTACTGTTTATTTGCCACTTATTAATTCTCCATTCCTATTTTTTTGTATCACCATTATCAATTCTAAGGCAATAATCAAACTTCACACATTGGCCAGTTAACGAAGAAGAAGGTATTCAATTCCAAAAGAATAGCAATCACCAGGAACAATGTGTACATGCAGAGACATGCAACTCCTACTTTTTTGTTTAACTTGAATCCGTAAAAGGCAGTAACTGCATAAAACCCTATAACACATATTATAATTGCAACAACGCTGTACGCTATCGCACCCGACACAATTTGCACATCCTTCCCACTTATTATCACTTTTATCGTCCAGGGAAGCCCCAGACACAAAAGAATGTCCAAAGTGTTCGCACCCAATGTGTTACTCATTGCCATGTCCCCATGATCTGAAAAAGAGTAATGATCATTTAATTACTCATATTTTGCGCTCCTGAATAAAATTAATAATAATAGATCATAAAATTATGTAGGATTATCAAAGAAGGCCATAGAAAGAAATAGAAATAAGCTATCGTGGACACTTTTCATATCAGTTGCTCATTATCTCGATATCAGATTGAATTAGATATAAACCGATAGCTCTGAATCGAAATGAATCGACGCTCTGCGTAAGTGTTTATAGAGAATAGTTACTTCGCCTAGAAAGGATAACGATCGAGACCAACTCTGGCATGTTCCCTCCAGCAGATAAAAATGTGATTCCCATTATAGAATCAGGGATTCCCAGAGTGTCCCCTACGACAGTAGTCATCCAGGAAACTAAGTATGATGATATGGCTATCCATATTACACACATTAGGAATGTCGCCGGATACCAGTTACGAAATCGTTTGTATCTCGTGTCAGGAATCGTAACGAATAAAAGTATTCGTAAGGGCCACGTAATCAGGAACCAGAATTGTGTGAATCGTCCACTTCTTGGCCACATGAAAAGGGTTTCTGTAATAGAGTAACTTTTTAATTAAATTTTATCTATGCTTAATACGATTATGTCATAGTGTTATATAAGGCATACCGGGTTCAACATATATTTCCAAAGCTTCTTTGAGATTAGGAGGCACTTCTCCATTAACTGCAGTTTTCATATTAACTCCATGCTTTACTAAACTATTTCTGTATTCGATCACCAATTCTCCGTGGAAAAATGGCTTATAAGTTCCATGGGGCATAGCGTCATGCTTTTTCTGATCAACTTCTGGAAAGAACAATAAAATGGGAAAAAAGATTCAGAAGATGTTTTCGTGTAAATAACGTAGAATTTTAAAATTCCAATTAAGTGATTTAGCACTGTATGGTAACTGATTCTTATTTGAGATTATGAAAAATCCTTTTATAACTTGTGTACATCACATTATGCGTACAATTTCATTTCATCTTGATGATCTATATATAAAGAACTTATCATGATGAACTTACTTTTTTCTTCAGAGAGTTTTCGCTTGTTTGAAAAGCGCGTGAAAAAGTTTGTGATTCTTCTGCTGAAGAATAAAATGCTGAAATAACCGGCAAAGAGTATCAAAAGTATGGTAGCTTCATACCAGGTCACAATGCTATCCCACATAACAAAAACCAAACTGCTGACTGAGATTATGTAAATAATGCAGTCTCGAGACAATATTCCCCATTTTAGGTGAATTGCCTAGAAGTAGATTAAAAAGATTATAAAGTGAGACTCTGTCATCCGACATAATTAAAATTTTATTTAAAAAATGAAGTTTTATAGAAATAACAGTTACATATATGATATGAATTTTAAAAACTCAACCAATTTTCCTAAAATAATATATATATATATATATATATATATATATATATATATATAAAAAAAATTTCCCTCCATTTTGTAAACTAAATAAGTACTACATATCTATTTCACGTTATAAAAAATAATAATTATTAGATTATTTTCAAAATTAAGTACGCTTACCATCACCATCTCAATGGCGGGATAAAACGAATTCTAAAGAAATGCCATAAAAAAAATAAAATAATCATAAACATAGATAGAAGTAATTGACGTGTAATCGATGCGAAAAATAATGACCGAATGAAAAATAACAATCGAGAGAGATATCTTGTGCGTGATTAAACGCAATCAGACTGTACTTTGCACAATATGAACTTTTATACAATTTTGTCAATTTTCCTCTATGGATTCGAGAGATTTTTTAAACGCACACCAATTTAAACTATGTAGGGAATTTTAAAAACAGTGTAACTTATGACTCATAAAGAATTTCTTTGTTACATTACGAAGTAATTAAGTTTCTTGAATTAAAAAGTCATTAAGATCTTCTTACCATGGCCATGATATAATAAAACAAATATATCTTAAATATCTGAAATATAAGACAATATTGATATACCTCAGCTGCTGATAAAGCTCCACAAGCGGGTGTGACAAAGGTGTTAAAAACAGCACTGCCAACAACTGTTCCTATGCCAAGATCAGATTCAGTAAGGAAGGTGCCTACTACGTTGACAAATAATTCAGGAAAACAACTTGCTGTTGCCAAAAATGTTGCTCCTGCGACATCTGCACTGATGTTTAAATCCGCACAAATACAATCTAGTGCTGGCAATAAGTAATCATTGCAAACGTAGGCTGTCATCAAAAAACAGTAAAAGCCAAAAAAAATATGAAAGATGATAGCTCCCTTCTGTCTTTCACGTCTACTGAAAAAATCTTCCGGAAAGTCGTCAAGTGATCGAGAAGAACAGTTTACTTCTGAAGTATCACTATTATTATGTATTGCTATTGGATCAGTTAAGTTCTCAATTCTTTCTTCAGTTTGAACTAAATTTCTTCTGAGCAAAAGACCTGTAAAATTTAATTATTATTAAGTCAAGGACATCGATATATTTTTTAACTTCCGCAATGTGGAATGTTTTTTATCTACTGCTGTATATTTTACATAATTTTAGAATTGAAGGTCGATGATGATTATGATTACTTAACTAAAAATTACAAAATTCTTGTACATTACCTTCATTAGGATGCAAAGGATCACAGTTGGCACTTGTGATCAAAAGAAATAACCATGTGAATAAAATTCTAGAAAAACGTAGTCTTTTTTCCATAATTGAGCTTCGTTTCTTATTGATGAATCTGTCAGATATAATTTTTATACTTTTAAACATATATTAATGTAAGATAATAATAAATTTCATTTTTTGAAAAATGCTTTATTTTTACCGGTTTTTTGGTATAATTTTTTATGAAACCTGGGTCTATGATTTCAAATAGAAGGTTTCATAGAAAAAATATCGAAATATTAAAACTCTGTCTTTTTATGAAAAGACGTTATATATAAAAGAGGCAATAAATTACAAAATTGTATTATTCTCCTCTGCTGTCAATCACATTGAAAGAATTTAACAATTTTCAAATTAATTTTCTTTGTGTCATTTAAAAAATGACATTCAATATTCTAAGAGCGTGACTAACGTTAGACGTAACAGAGTTCGTTTAAAATTTTTAATTTGACAGCATTGAAATATTGAAAATGACATTCTTAAGATTATTGAAAAAGACTTAATAGGTGTTTCTTACTTTAAAGTTAATTTCAGTACATTTCCTGACCACTTATTGTGTTGTCTTATCTTCACTTTTTATTTCCACTGCGTATATCTTTTTTTTTTAATAGAAGAATTCTAATTTTCACTTATTGTAAGTTGTATATAATATTTTATTATTACGAGATTCTACCTTATCTGTCAGAACGAAGTTTAGTTTCAAACTATTTTTCCTGTGTGCACAAAAAATTTATACCAAAAATGTAAGACGATTATTAAGCAATCATTGCTTTGGAATTTCCAAAGTTAATGGAAATGAAGAAAAGAACTTCCTTAAAATATTATTCCTTAAAATTGTCTCTTTGTATTATAAGGAAAAAATGTGCATTTGCTACTCATCTTTTTATAATAAATTTTCAATCTAAGAATTCCTATTTACCTGCTAGAACTTCGGGGTTTAATTTCAAACTATTTTTCCTCTATTATTATTTCTCAAAGTTGTCTCCTCGTACTATAAGGAAAAAAATGTGCATTGTTTACTTATCTTTTTATAATACTTTTTTAACTCGGAACTTTTAATCAAATTTTGTTTTTGTAGAGAAAAAAAAATTACTTTGCAGCTAACTCTAAAGATTTTTATCATGATACTTTTTTTTTGGAAATCATTCAAGTGAAAATTCAGGTCAGAATCAATGAAACAGATAGAAGTGTACTGATAAATTTGATACTATATTTGCAATTGAATTAATCGCTATTTATGTTTAATAATCTTTATTGCAGATAGATTAATTTTTTCAGTAAATCATATCAAATTATTATTCTGATTTTGTTATAGGTAGGTATCTACTTTTATAATTTTAAAACGAAATTTTGTATTAAATTAGAAACATTTGCGCGGTATCTACAGCAATTATTAACTAATGTTCTAAAGTTTTCAAAATAGCTTCAGTATTTACTCTTCGTTATATAATATCTACTTGCATTTTACGAGACTACTTTGCATTTTCATTAATTTATTTTTGTGTTACTTCCGTTTCTGAATTTAGTTAAAATAAATCTAAAGAATAAGATTTCAAGTAAATTAAGCTTTAATAAGAAAGTAAACGTTTACCTTAATTTACTGTTTTTCTCCTTTGATATAATTCATTTATCAAGCAAACTGAAATCCACAGTCAACTTTTCAAGAAAGGAAACAATTATTGGCTGGCTTTTTCTTTAAATTTGAATGGATAGAACACCTTAAGTCTTTACTGATTTCACTTAAGCATGATTTTTATCAGTAACAATTCACAACAATTTTCGATGATATTCGTCATATTGGATTTTATTTCTTTTCAGGCTAATGGATGCTTTTCTTTTTTTCCGACTTAAACCTAAGTAAACTCGAACAGTTGTGCGACATTTGAGGCGCGTAACGATAAGAGTTTGGACAGGTACACGACTTATAACTAAGAAAGACACGCGTGGAACTGCCCTCCCCGTTTAACAGCCCTAGTATATATGATAAATTCTACTGATTATTCTCTACAAGTTAATTTTTCACAAGGCCTGTTTATCGCAATTGCTACGAAAGAACTGCAGGGCACGATAAGTATTGTCCGCCAAAAGATTATCTAAAGATAAGATTATTAAGATGTGTCCGCTCCATATGCAATTAATCAAATTTATCTCATATTTAATTTTCCTTCTGTTATAAATAATAATTAACAAATTACGGAAATTTCTATTTTGTCATATGCAGTGTGTTGTATAGAGTATAATTTTGTATAATGAATTTTAGCATAAATGTAGAGATTCTTCGTAAAGAATTTAATTAAATTCCTAAAATTAATTTATAAGTTTGTGTAAGATTTTACAGTGTAGGATTTAATTGTGAAGAATAAAAATAAAAATGTGTATAGTTTTCCTGCGTAGAAGTAACAATGTAGAGTTTTTCTCAGTAGAAATTAATTTTATAGAATTTTCAAGATAGATACTTTATACTTTATATTTAATTAATAAAAATTTTAAACTTTGAATCATCATATCGATTCATCAATAAAGGTTTCTTTAATCAGGTATGAATTCATAATGTGTATTAAGATAAATTCTTTGAAAGTCGTCATGACAAGATTCAATAATATTGTTTAATTATCGCTACTGTAATAAATCAAGTATCCTCAAATATTTTGGTAGATTTTTTATCATAAAAGGCTTAATATTATTTTATCCTTCGATTACCATGATTTTATATCTATCATTAAAAAAGTAAATCTTAATTTCAGATAGATTTCAATTTAAAAATATTTATTTACATTCAGCATCTCGACAGATACACTGAAAAAAAAATCTAGGAAACACAGTTTCAATTATTGTAGAAAGTATTGCAGGCATATAATCATTTCAGTATAAATAACTCATTTCAAATACTTTGGAGATGATTCAATGATACAAAATTACAATTAAATACATCTAAAAAAAAAGTTCACCTTTTCTTTCAATAATATTCATAAATCAATAAATCAATTTAAAAAAATTAATTATGTCTATCATTATTATGCATATAGTCAATTTCATTTTTCTCTTCTCTGAGCCACTTAATTTGTACTAATTCTAAGTTATTACACATATTGCCTCGAAAGAGAAAAACTGAAAAAAAAAAGATTTCAACTTCATGGAAGTTCATTTCACGACTTCCTTCTTTGTAGTCTTGTTACTGCCATACATAGCATCTAAAAATAATCCAAGAAATACAAATAAGGTTGCTACCCATTGTCTAACTAGAAGATTGTTACCAAATAACAAAACGGATCCTATAACAGTAAAAAATTTTCTAGTAGTTGTTATGATAGAGCATGGCAGTGGGCCAAATTCCGCTACTGTTAAAAATATAAAATATTGTCCACAGGCACCTGCCAATGCGAAGTTTACTATATGTACCATTATATTCGGATGCCGCTGCAAGAACTGAATGAAACCTATTAGTTCTCCGGAAACCAAAATAAATATTGCGCTAAATATAATGGACCATAAATTCATGTTGAGCATCATATGAAGAGATTGAGTTTTGTGCTCTGATCTCATTCTTTCTTGCACGGCACTTGTTAAACCGTCCATCGTCAACGATAGAAGCAGTAAAATTTCCCCAAATCCCATTTGACTAGATGCTTGTGCGACTGATGATTTACTATCCTTGTACATAAATAATGCAACGCCTGATACAATCAGCAAGACAAAGAAGTACTTCCTCAGTGGATAGGACTGAAAAATATATAAACTTATTGATGATTTTAATTTAAAAATTTGGTAAAGTCTATTGTCTCAAAATTAAATCTCATTTTACTTAACAATTATTAGAATTACATATATTTTCGCTCTATACGCATGCTTCTATTTAAAAAATGAGAACCACTACAGAGTGGACAAATATATAATTATAATATGAGATGAGTAAAATGAGGAGTTCGAATTTTGAAGATAGAACTTGGATCAAACACCCTTAAAGAATTTTTGTCTAGAATTATCAAGAAAAATATTTCTAGGATGCCAGATATATCTTATAGATAACACAAAATATAAAGAAATCAAACGTGTTCAAAAATTGATTTCTGAAGTGTTTTAAAATACAAATAGATTATAAAAAATTACCTTCTTGCCAAGGAGGACCCCAAGCAACATTACAGGGATAGGTTTTCCGGATTTGGCAATAACCTGAGTCGGATAATTAACAAATTGCAAGCACATGATGCTGCAAACCATCGCCAAACAATAAGTAAGAGCGGAAGTAGCATAGTAGATAGTCTTGGTTGAATCTTCACCCTGCTTCATCACAGTCAATAAAATGACCTTTGCAAATATATAATTAAGCACGCATTGGACGCAAACCAAAGCACCGACGTAAGTAAACTTTTCTTTATTTTCTCCTTCTCCATATTGCCCGCGTGTTATTTTCTCTTGTAAAACAGCGAAGTAGAAATAACAGACGAAAATGCCGGTCCCACATATTAAAAACTTTGTGCTACTTTTTTTCAACATCACTGAACTTTTCTTTTATGTCAATATTAAGGCACCATACGTCTGATAAACTTGTGTGCAATACTGAACAAGTGGTTTTTAAATGAAAATCACCGCGTGTCTTTCTGTTGTCAAAGTTGTCAACGTTGTTGACACTTACCACGTTGACTTCTCTGAATGGTTATAAAATCCATTGATTATTTACAATTTAGATAGTACACTTTCGTTTCGGTAGAATATATGTAGAGTCGAATAATTTATTATCCGCCAGATAGCGTTGAATAAGCCCGGGAAAGTTTGAAAGGATTTAAATTCCACTCACGTTCTAAACATGTTCCAATATGTTTCCTTGCAAAGTTCTTTCATATTATCAAAAATTCTCACAGCTAATCAATATCTACGTACCTGTGTATAAATTTTTTGCAACTTAGAACGATTTTAGCTTTGTAATATTTAAACTTGTACTCTTGAAGTTCAAGAGAATGTGAATATTCGCGCCAAATAGAAAGCTACTTTACCGACTACATTCGTTTTTAATTTGTGTAGAATGTGCCGTCGAGGTCGAAACTCTACACAAACTATTTCACTCATGGTTTAGGTGTGCCGTTTTTTAGCTGTTTTTAGCCTCTGAGGCTTTTTCAAACGTACACAGTGTTTAAATATTAATAATATATATAAATAATCGTCTTACTTTGGTGATTTTTCTTCTAGAATATATAAGGACTCGAAATTCCATATTTGGAATAATCTGATAAAACTTTGTGAGTAACCTAGAAAAATTAGGTAACCCTTTTCGTGATGAATGCTTTCCAGGGTGTGGCGCCATGACACACTCCAATTTTTTAATTACCTGTTAATGTGCCTAATATAAATTTACAATAGTTCCTAAATCAACAATTGTAACTGTTTTGCTTTTTGTCACTTTTTTTTTCAACTGTTTCATATTTTTACAACAGGGTATCACTTTTGTTTTGTTAGCTTCTGAGACTTTTTCAAAAGTACACAGTGTTTAAATATTAATATAAATAATCGTCTTCAGTGATTGTCCTTCTAGAATATATATAAGGACTTGAAGTTCTGTATCTAGAATAATTTTATAAAACTTTGTAAGTAATCTTGAAAAATTAGATGAGCTTTTTCGTGATGAATACTTTCCAGGGTGTGGCGCATTTATAATTGTTCCTAAAGATTTTTGTTTTTTTTTTTTGTCAATTTTTAAATATTTTTTCGACAGAGGTAACTTGTTTTGTAGCTCAAAGCTCAATTCTGCTATCCATGACATTATATTCGTTTTCTAAAACTTAAGGTCTGGGGTTGTGTATGAATTCTGAGCAATGTCAAATTTAAATTATTCAAAATGTTAGTAAGTTTAAATTGACAGATCTTACTGTTGAGCAATTAAATTTATAGCGTTAAATATTTTGTTCTTTTATACAGTATAATAAATCTCCAAATGCTGTAAAACTTTAAACATTAAATATAGATTAATATAAGTATATTTTCTAGACACATCAAAATGAATTATGGAAAAAAATCACCGAGTATGGGAACACCATCCATTTATTCACACGTTACTACTCGCAGTAGTGCAAATTTGAGATCATCAAGATCTGTAAGAAGTGTCAAAGTGCCATGGTACCGAAGAACACGTCTAACAAATGCATATGTGCTTGACATACAGAGAGCTGCTATGGTGACCGCCATTTATTCACTGGTAAATATTTCGCTCGAATCTTTTAATTCAAACTCTTCATTTTACCTAACAAAGATTATAATTAGAAATATTTTCGCTCTGTAGTGGTATTAATTTCTCAAATATATGTATATGTACCTGCAGAGAACTGAAACATGTCAACTGTACTAAGTGAAACATTTTATAAACATAAATGCCACACTTCTATTTCATAAAAGAGTTAATCTACAGAGAGAGAAAAATATCTAATTATAATATTTGTTGTATTTGGGAAAATTATGCTATTTAATAATTATATTTCTCTTTCAGTGTCTGGCGATTTTTACAATATCTACATCAATCTTCGATATTTATTGTCTAGCTCAAGCAACTCCTGGCGTAACTCATTACGGCTACAGAATAATATCATACGAATTTGTATATGTGGGCAATCAACATGGTAAATAAAATCTGGAATAATATTAGAAAATTAAATTGATGAAATTCTGGTGTCTAACGTTTCTAATCTATATATTTATTTTTCAGTACGCAATTCATTGATTGTCTTCGCCTTGTTTTCGATGTTGGGCGGAATGGTGATTGTCTTTACATCCATAATTTTGATAAAGGCACTGAGAAAGGAACATGAGAAGAGAATGCTTCCATGGATCTGGGCTTTTCTGGTTTTCACTCTATATCGTTTACTCGTCTTCATATACAGCAGTGTTGTTAATGATATGATATTCGGCTATAATATCACAATGTGTCTTCTGTGGATTGTATTTTCCTTGGCCTCCATTTACGGATGGCTTATTGTGCATTCTTTATACATTGAGCTTAGTGACTTGACCAGACTGGAGGATTTGGCACACTTAAGAGTAAGTTGTTAAACATTAAAATATTCGGGTTTCTGCATTTCGACATCGTTAATATTTGTGAACTAAATTTCTACTTTAATTTTCAGATTGGAACGATGCAGTCCTTGAATGCATCGACAACACACTCCATTGCTGGATCTCGTCCGACAACTCCGCACAGTACAGTATCAACAATGCCCGTTAACTGATAAGGTTTAATAGATCTTCATATTTAATCATTATTTTTGTTAAAAGTTTTATGAAATGATACTGCCTTGTTTTTAATCCGTGAAAGCGCTTTTCGCTTCGCAGTATGACTTTGAGTTTTAGAAGAAGTCAAATTTTTAATTTTATTCTTTCGATTAGATGAACTTAAAAAGATTCTTAATTGATATTTTTATGGAACTTTAGCAAAAAAAGTTCAAGATTTACAAACGAAAAGAAATAAGGTACGCCTGAGTTTATCTATTAAACTTAATAACGTACGAGCAACTATGCATTGCAGAATTTCGTGAATATGACATTAGAAAGACAGGTTTTTAAATATTTCTGCCTTATAAGCTATGTACAAAAGTTTTAAACACGTGTCTAGCTATAAATCCGTCCATAATTTTAAGACTGAACATAAACATGTATAAATTGATGAATCGGGAGATGTATTCGTTTCTCGAAATAGTGGTAGTCTTGCAAGTTTAAAATATATATATATATTTGATATAGCTAAAGTAGATCCTTAGTAGGATATCAGCTTTTAAAAATTTGTTAATATTTCTATAAAGCTTTTTTGTTTTTAAATAATCCTTGAGATTAAACTAGATTTACGCAAAACGTATAGACAGGAGTTGATTCTCATTCACAAATTAGTTCTTAAGTACAATTAATAGCAGCACAAAGCTGTGATGTGAAACTTAGTAGTAAATTCACGATTTTATAGTCAATAAAATAATTGTTTAATTGACTAAAAAGTTATTTCCGTAAAAAATTGTTTTCTCTATTGGCATGAAACTATATTGTTTAACAGTATTTAAATTATTTTAATTATGATGATTCATAATTTTTATAAATCTGAATTTTTGTCTCGAACGTTTGCAACGCTGTTAAGTAATATTTGCAGTGTAGAGTCCCTATTTTTGTACATATATATTTTACATTTGTAATAATTACGACCAGTTTCACATAGTTTCTATATAGTTTTAATTTTAAAATATACTATTTTGCTACAACGATTCAAAATCGTTGACAATGTCGTTCGTAAAATAGATAATAATTCCGTCCAAGTTTGACAAAAAAATTTCTAATGAATTTACAGAGTTCTATCTTATTGCTTTATTTCGATATTTGACATTTAAATTTTTTACTTCATAGAGAGAACGTCGATTTTTAAGATTTTTTATTCTTGTGTATCTATGTAAGAAGAAATATACTGTCCAATTTAATTTATAAAAATTTGTACTGATTTCTCAGTAAGGAAAAAAATGTTCACCTGTTATCAATAATTTCTATAGTCTACTAATGAAAGTTATTGAATTTTATTTATTTATTCAAATAACTTGCTAATTAAATCGTGGATTAATTTTGTTTGCTACTAGGTACGGTATCATAAATTATAGCCAGTATCTACTTTTTATTCGTATATGCTGAGTGAGTCGACGTAAAATAACAAAATGAGGAAAATGTTTATTTATGTTTCTGAGCTGCGTTATTTAAATTCAAGAACTATGCAGAATTTTGACATGCGTAATGAATTATGCCTCTTCCATTATACATACCTATCAGTTTTAAAACAAGATTTTGTTAGTTACGATTTAAAATAATAAATGATACACGCTTTAGATCTGAAAACAAAAATGATTCTAATTCTACTCGGAGAAAAATCATCAATTCTGAGCACTTGGGAAAATTCATGCTTTGAACACTCGGAGCTTCACGTGCTGAGTACGTGAGATTCGTGAATTCACCACATGAAGCCTTGTTTTGATTACACGCGCTCTTCGCGGCTCACGTTGTGAGCACTTGAGGCCCGATATTTATCACCCGAATTGCTTCAAATATCTAATACGTGATTTTTTCCATGTACAGAGTAAACGTAGTTTCTCTCCGTGTACTGAATCTGTAATATTGGCTTTAATTCCATATAAAATGGAATATTTTCCACAGGGTCCACAGAAATAAGTACACGAAAAATATTTTTACTATTTGATGAATTACGTAAAGTCTGAAAATAAATTTAATTTTTTAAAAATATTTTATAAAAATTTGAAATTGTAACTTTTAATTTTCTATAAAACTTTTAGCTTACACTTTTCGTCTCCTTAAAGCCCTTTTTGTAGATTCGGGAGTTATTTCTTCTTTTAAAATATTTGTTCTCATTCCGTCTAAATGTGTCCAAAGTATATCAGTCCAACTACAGGATCCCATATCAAAATTAAATATTTCCTTGTCTTCTTCACTCAAATTTTTCCACAAAGATTGTGTTCTAAAGTTTTCAAAAGTCCAGCTTCCACATGTAAAAAATAATAATGCTGCCATAACTTTATGTCCCTTTTTATAAAGTTTTCTAATCCTGGGAAACAAAATGAAATTTAATATGACTTATTAAGTGATAATTATTAATAATTAACAACTCACATAGGTTTTCTTCCTATCAAGATGAGTATAAGATCAATCAGCATAGCTGGAATGTAGTGCACAAAAAAATCGAATAAAAGGAATATGCGGTATGATTTTACAAAAGTTGACGTATAATAGTATACAGCATAATTCGTAGCTTTCGTTTCGCCATAATCGCACATAGTTTGTCGAAATCGATTCCAAGTAATTGGATTTTCTGGTCCGGAGACATAGTTATAGATAGGGATTCCATCGTCTCT
Source organism: Synergus gifuensis (assembly GCA_904066015.1). NCBI lineage: Eukaryota > Metazoa > Arthropoda > Insecta > Hymenoptera > Cynipidae > Synergus > Synergus gifuensis. The sequence continues at coordinate 1,100,104 of CAJFCO010000130.1, read as the reverse complement.
ATGAAGTCAATACAACATCTTACAATTAGATGTATCAATTGATTGGTTTAAAAATAAGTTTAATTACATTCTTCTTTTAAATTACCTGGGTTTTTTAATACAAGTTTCCCAAGCACTTGCTATTAAGGCATTGCAAGCCATATCAACAGGTATGATGTCTGCTACTGCCCCTGCATCCAGGCACATAACGTGAAAGACTCCTAATCCCATTCCCATTACGACTCCATTAACTCCAAGTAAATTGTCTGTATAGCCAGGCAGAGGTTCTTTATAAGAAGCTAATGCTAAAGAATATTTATATACATAATTAATTAATTATTTTCTTTAGAAACTAGTAAAGTAGAAAAAGGATTAGTTTCAAAAAATGATTGGTAAGGTTTTTAATCTCAATTTGTAGAGCTTAAGAATATTGGATCCAAGTTATACGCTCAAAATTCGTACTCTTTATTTTACGTAAAAAAATATTATATTTCGATATTTAACTAATATGTTTCCTTAATTAATACGAAAATTACCAATGGAAGGCCTATAAATACAGAATGGCAAATCTCTAGCCTCATCGGCAATAATTCCTTCAGCTATTGCTTTTGTGAATGTATAAGTATTTGGCCATTTTCCAATGACACTACAATTAAAAATTTCCTATTATTATTAAGGATCAGAGAAGTTATTTTAGCTAGATGTATTTTATCCTTTTACTCGTAAATTAATAAATAAAATACATTTTGTGCAAAAAATCTTTTCCTCAAGAGGGTTTCATACTCAAAATTTTATTTATTTATTTATGTACTCATATAAGATTATATGTTCCACATCATGGCCTTAAAGTATTTTTTTTTTAAATTGAAATTAAAAATAGAATTTGTTTACCTTTCTGTGAATTTTGCTATATCCTTCTCTGACCAATTTTGTTTTTCGATAATACGAACAATAGCGTTGCTTTCATCATAAGTCAGAGGTGAGGGATACAATTGTTCTTTGATCGTGTCAAGTGGACAGAAACTAAAGGCAGTGGAAACATAGACACCAACCTAAAAACCGAAATTTATGTAAATTGTCTTCTTAAACAATAATTAAGGGTCTTGGAACCAAGTTCTAACATCAAAATTTGATCTCTTCAGTTTACTTAAGAAATATTATATAATATAAATATGTACATATAAAGAGCGAAAACATATCTACTTTTAGTTATTATTGCTTAAAATGAAACGATTGAATTCTTCGCTTTACGCATAAATTAATCAAATTAAATATTTTTTCACTCTATAGCCACACGTCTAGTTCAAAAAAGAGTACCGCTCTAGAGCAAAAAATTTATATTTTTAGTATTGAGAAAAGTGGAGAATTGTGAGATTAGAACATCCTTATCTCAAAATGTCTATATCTAGAATCAAATAATTTCACCTTAAGTCGGTCGCATTCTCTGGAGAGATTTATTATTTCTTTAACACTGTTGACGTTGATTGCAACAGCGATTGCCAAAGTTTCATCAAATCTCACTGTAGCTGCAGCATGGAAAATAATAGATACCTAAAATATGATTGTTATTAGTATGAAATTGTTTAATATCTATTAAGCATTGTTCCACTTTCGATTTTTGAAAATAATACAAAATAGTTTCAATTACATTCTATTAATTAATCTTCAGTCCGATTTTATCCTTTCGGAAGCAATCTAACGTTAGAGTACAATGCAAATTATTATAGAGCTCCACCATTTTTTACCTTTTTAGTAAGAAGTGCTCGATCAGCAGCACTCATTCTCAAACCAGCTTTTGTTGCATCACCACTTATGCCAATAACTTTTTTTTTGTAGTCTGGATTTGAAGTCTTCAATAAACCAAAAATCTATACTCAAAAGAAAAAATGAGTTTTACAATCACTTCACATGAATTTAAAAGAATTTGTAAAACATTTCATACTTGTAACATTCAAATATTCGTCATTAAAAGTAAAAGTTAATTAAAAAAATTAATACTGGTGAATCGAGGAACTTCTGGATCCTTTCATCTGACTTTACGCCCTTTTTCGTCCTTACGAGAATATAGATCTTTTCTATTCCAGGACAACTACGCAGTAATTTTTCCACAAGGATTTTCCCCATAAATCCTGTGCCTCCTGACGAAAAAGTTATTTAATTTTCGTTTAATTAATTTTTAAAGTTATTTCTCAAAAATCTATTACTCAAAAATCTCATGTACTTACCAGTGATGAAAATATTCTCACCATCGTAAAATTGTTGAATTTCAGACATCACAGTAACTATTTTGAACTTTAAAGTTCGAATTATAGAAGAAGTCACTGAGAAGATAAGAAATGGTAAAAGAAGATATATTAAATATGATGCACTATACTTCGAAGGGTTAAAGTATCAAAATTTATTTTCAAAAAATCTTCATTCGTAGATACATATACCTAAACTTTTTAAACAGGTTTCACGTCTTCAAGTTACAATTGTCAAACCTAAAATAATCTATATGTAGGCTGGAACTCTAATATACTTACTTTCAAAGGAATATATTTCAGTGGGAATAATTAAAATTCATTAGCCATTGCTCGCCTTTAATCTATTTCACTATATTGAAAGCAAAAGCTATAATCAAAGGCAGATTGACGCACGAAAAAAATTAAATGTTAATTTAGTCCAGTGAAGTTCACAGACTACTTCCAGCACTTTTCCCCTCATTCACTTTTCTTTTCCTTTTTCGAAAGTTTTTTCTAGCTTACCCCTTTTTTCGTTTTTGAAAGCTTGTAAAAAAATATTCTGAATTTTTTTGCTCTTTCCCTGAACTTCCCTGATTTAGTCAAACAACCAACACATTAGCTGGTTTAGAATTAAGTGCTTTGGAATTTATTCTGCAGTACAAGTTTCATTTGAATATAAAATGAATAGCAAAAATTTACTCTATTATTTTCTTCTTCAATAAACGCCGGAAATTTCAAAATTTCATAATTAAGGGCATGTAGTCGGTTGTGACGAAACAAATTATACTTCCTGGGATTATTTGTACAGTAATTACAATGTCTTGATGAAATTTTGTGAAATAATAGAAAACATATTTTCCACATTTTCCAACATTTTTTCTCCGGTGATATTAATTAATTCACAGACGTCAATTGAATAGTAAACAATAAAATTTCCCTGTTATCCATAAAACGAAAGTGATAAAGACCAGCTTAACAATTTGATGAATCACATATGATCTGGAACATTAAATAAAACATATTAAATTTAAAACATACTATAAATTATTTGTCATAATTTTACTATAATTCTATTATATTTACATCTTATATTTCCTTTGAGCAATTTTTCTGGATTCCGAACTCAAATCTTCTTTCATTAAATACATCTTAACACCATCACAGTTTGTGTAAACCACGTCGTACCAATCAAAAGATGTTATATCAAAGTTGAAAATTTCTTTGTCAAGTTCGGAAAGTTTTTTCCACATTGACTTCACATTTTCAGTTTCAAATATCCAGTCTCGTTTTGTGAAAAATCTCGTCACTATCAATAACTTCGTTCCTTTTTCGTATATTTTATACAATCTAAATTTAAATGTGTCATATAAAGTTGAATTAATTTCATTGCATAAATAGTTTTTTCTCTTTAACTTACATACATTGGCTTTTTTCCCAACAGTCGCAGAATAAAATCCCCCAATAGAGATGGAATTAGATGAAATATAAAATGCAAGAAAGAGTGCAATAGTTCTGATTCGACAAAAAGTGTATCAGGATGATAAATAATTGTTCTTGGAGAATGTTTAACTCGATATCTTCTCAGAATACTTCGAAATTCGATCCATGTTAATGGATTGTCAGCACCGGAAACATAGTTGTAGACTGGTAAATCATAAGTTATTCTGTAAATTGTATAAAACAATTATTAGCTTTAAATTAATTGAATGCCTAATTATTGCTGCTTTAAATTTAAATTAATTTGAATAAAATTCAAGTGCATATTCAGTGAGTTTACTTTCTGCAAATTGTGCCTGTTTCCCAAGCAGATGCTATTAGAGCATTACATGCAAAATCCACTGGAACAATATCCATTTTGCCACTTGGTTTAAGACATAAAACTCGAATAGCGCCAATTCCTATTCCAATTACTGCAGAATTAAATCCTTGAGCTGAGTCCACCCATCCTGGCACAGGTTCTTTAAAGGTTGTAAGTGCTGGAAAAAAAGTCCGTTTCTAAAAATATTTTACTGAAAACTAATTGAGAAAAATATAATCTTATTGAAAAATTCATTTTTATTGTAAAAATAGATCATAAGAATTAATTACCAATTGAAAATCTAAAAATGCAAAAAGGCAGATCCTTCGCGTTTTCATTCACTAACCCCTCAGCTATTGATTTCGTAAAGGTGTATGTGTTTGGAAATTTCCCCATTAAGCTGTAGAATAAATTTTATGTTATGTGAAATTAAAATTCATTCTTAAATCTAACAGAGACTTCAAACATACGCAGTTGTAAAATTGTTCTCCTCCTCTTCAGAAAACTTTCGGTTTTCAATAATTTCTACAATTTTATTTAAATCCTCGTATTTTATTGGTGATGGGTATATTTTTTCCTCTATGTGATCATAAATGCAGTTACTGAAAGCTGTTGATACATAAACTGCGCTCTAGATTAAAAAAAGTTTTGTCAGTCGATAACAAAATTTAAGAAGCTTCTTTGATATCCAAACTCACCTTTAATTTTATGCATTCTTTACAGATGGAAATTAATTCCATTACGCTTTTGACGTTAATACCCACTGCAATTTTTAAAGGTTCATCAAATTTTGTAGTGGCAGCTACATGAAAAATAATCGACACCTGAGTGAGAGTGACAAATGTTTAAAAAATTATTTAAGAATCGGAAATTTTATATTTTTCATCAATTACACTTACGTCGTTTACAATTAATGCCCGATCTTTAGGGGAGAGTCCCAAACTAGGCTTCACTGCATCTCCAACTAGTGGCACAATTTTCTTTTGAAAATCCGGATTCATTTTCCGTAATGGTTCGAACATCTGTGAATAATAATTCCCTTTAGAAAACAGTATAATATATAATTTTATTGTATGAAATTAATATATTACAGCTAAGCTTGTCATCTGATTAACTCTCTCTTGAATTTTTATGCCTTTTTTCGGTCTCATTAAGAGGTAGATGGTTTTGATCCCAGGACAAGAACGCAAAAGTTTTTCGACAAGAATTTTTCCCATAAAGCCTGTCCCTCCTATCAGTCAAAAATATTATCTTTGTAAGTCACGGTTTCTTATTTTATATATATATATATAAAAGAAAATTATGTTATGCAGTACTAAAAAATATTCACCTGTGATAAACACATTTTGACCGTCGTAGAAACGCTGAATTTTGGACATGTTTCTTCTGTAAAATTCGGATTTTGACACTTAGATCCTGGGTGAAACTCCCTTGATTCAAATTCAGAGAATATCTATTAGATAACTACAGTTATAAATAAAATTAGATTTCTGTTGTACTCACTTTTGTTTTTATACAGTATCCTATGCACTTAAATTGAATATTAGAAAGCTCTTTTTTCAAATTAACACTTGGACCACTTTTATATACTAGGCAAGAATGAGGTTTAAAATGAAACTGAATAACGAGTTAATGCTACGTATGTTTTCGATGAAAATGGGGAACTTTAGTGGGGACAAAGCAGGAAATGATGTAAAAAGCTCCTACGTTTTCTTGTTTACTTTTCCTTTAAATGTTTCTTTGGTTAAGATACAAATAAATAATATTTGTAAAACTAAATCCTGTAAGTAGTTTTTTATTCTTAAAGTTATAAACAATTGATTCGCGATATATTCGATTTTGAGATCTTTTAACTAAAAATTGTACAATATTGAAAGTTTGATATGCAAATTATTGAATTAAAAAAATAAATTATTCAAAATTTTTAAGACTTTAAGTCGGTTTTTCACTGTAAATTTTTAACTTTGAACTAATTTGTCTACATAACATTTTAGGCCTTAAAGAGAATATTAATAAAACTTATACATTAGTTTTTTTAAGTGACTACATATATTAGATTTTCAATATTTTGAACATGAAATATAAATTGTTCGGATAAAAATTAACTAAAAAACATACTGTATACATTAAAAATAAGCCACAGAAAGAGAGATCCAACGATGAATTTCACTATCTGATGAATAACATATAATCTGCAACATACAATTTTAGATGATTGAATTTTCACTTGATGGTTAAATTAAATACAAATAGAACTTTTTATGCTCACATCCTGATTCGACGCTGACCAATTTCGGGATTTTCTATGCCAACCTTATCTTTTATAATAAATTTTTTAACTCCCTGCAAATACACATCAATCGCATCACTCCACTTGACGAATGTAATATCAAAAGGTAATAGTTTTTTATCTGCTTCAGAAAGCTTATTCCATAAAGATCTGACATTATTAGTTTCAAAAGTCCAATCTTTAAGCAGGAAGAAAAGTAACGCGTCTACTAATTTTATAGCTTTTGTATAAATCTGATAAAATCTAAAAAAAAATATCAATCATCATTAAATATTCAAGTACATACTCTCTAAACTTGAATCAGTGAAAAATCCGTAAAATTTTACTGATTTGCAGTCAAATTCCACTGATTCTCATTGAGTCTTTTTTCACGATTTTAATCAGTGAAAAATCTACTGGAAATCAGTGAAAAATCACTGATTCACAGCGGTTTTTCATTGAATAAAATCTTGAAAAGAGAATGACTGAAAAACAGTGAATTTTCACTGATTCAATTTTACAGAGTGGAATTTTCATGTAACTTTCAGATTATACTCAAATCTTACATAGGTTTTCGTCCACTCAATTTAAAAATCGCATCAGCAATTAAAGCTGGTACAAGATGCAAGAAAAAATTATTAATAGCGAATGCTATCGGGGATTTTACCAGCATTGCTGCTGGAAAGTACAAAGATTTTGTAGTTCCTTTGTTCCAACTAAAATCCTCGAGCAATAATTTCAATCTACCCCAAGTAATAGGATTATCAGTACCAGACACGTAATTGTAGACTGGCACATCATCTTCTTCTCTATAAAATAGAGCTTTTATTGATGACGAAATTTATTAATTAAAGTAAAATATAAGCGCTGAAGAGAGTCAAATATTACCGAAGTACCTTCTTTGGACAACACCACTTTCCCACGCAGATGCAATCATAGCATTGCTTGCATAATCCGCTGGCACTATGTCACACCTTGCTTCCGAATTTCCATAAATCACGCGAATCAAACCTTTCCCAAGTTGTGCTACTGTCGTATTGAGTCCTTGATAAGCATCTACCCAACCAGGAAATGGTTCTTTATAGGTTGACAATGCTGCAAAAATAGAAGAAGTTAATGGTCTTCAATAAAAATAAATTATGCACTCAAATCAGCGTACCAATTGAGAATCTGTAGATGCAAAATGGAAGATCCCTTGCATACTCATTTACCATATTTTCGGCTATTGCTTTTGTGAAAGCATATGTGTTTGGAAATTTTCCCAAAACACTGCAAATAACAATAATTAATTAAGGGAATAAATATTGCTAATAAACAATAAATCGTGAAAGTCGTACTTCTTTGTTAGTTTCTCCTCGTCTTCTTCGGACAAGTTTTTGGTCTTCATAATCCTTGTTAATATATTGATTTCCTCATATGACATAGGAGCTGGATACACCTTCTCCTTTATCTCATCATAAATGCAATTACTGAATGCTGTAGAGACATAAACTGCAGCCTATAAGAAAATTGAAATACATGGTACACAACTAGAAATTTTAAGAGATTCTTCCCGATTCTTCTTTAATTACCTTCAATTTTTTGCATGCTCTACAAAGAACAATTAGCTCCTTCACTGCATTTACATTGATCGCAACAGCAATTGATAATCGTTCGTTAAACTTGACTGTAGCAGCTGCATGAAATATAATAGAAACCTGTAATATTATTATATTATCAAACTCATAATTAATCTAGAAAAAATTTTCTACTTACAATTATCAATACTTTTAAAATGTTTACACGTGTTAGAAATTACACTTAATTCGAAATTTTCATTCGATTACGATTTCTCATAAGCGAGTTCAAGAACGTTCAAGAAATTATCGCGATTAACACCGGGTCAAGTATAAGCTAAACGAAAATTGCCAGTCACACCTAAGAAATTGTTTAACATACTAACATATTGACCTCTTACAGACTTATAGTACGTGTAAGTAATACCCTCCTTCCGGTCTGAAACTAGGTCTTCAAAGTTCGCTGACATTCTGTATGAATAGTCATTTTTTACGTCATAATAAGGTAGAATCCTAATTCCTGACCTTAAGAATTGCTTGAATACATATATACATGTTACCATATGAAACAAAACGTTCAGATACTGGGAAGGACCACTGGCCAGGAATTTTCAATTTTACCTTACTCACGCAAATTATACAGAAATTAACTCGGCGAGTTTTCAAAGTCTGTTTCAGATCAGAAGGAAACTGTTAATTGCATTTACGAAATTTTTTAATTCAAGTTGCAAGATTTCCAAAATTGAATTTTCCTTGTAAAATACAATACCTCGTTTGCAAGAAGAATACAATCCTCAATTGATATACCCAAACCAGGTTTCATTCCATCTCCACTAATACCTACTATTTTCTTTCTGTAGTTAGGATTTATGTTTTCTAGGGAATCAAATATCTATCAAGAAAAATAGTAATTGTATTTAGGCATTTAAAATGAGGGAATTTAATATTCTAATATATTTTATATTATTGTAAATATATAAAAATAAGTAATTGTTATGAATATTTCATACTTATACAATACACTAATCTATTATTTCGTAATACATTACTGTAGATTTGAAAAATGTATCAAGTCGCTCTTTCATCTCTTTGCCCTTCTTTGGTCTAATAAGCAGGTAGATAGTTTTTATTTTTGGAAAACTGCGAAGTAGCTTTTCGATTACGATTTTCCCTAAAAAGCCCGTTCCTCCTGTCGATTAAAAGTATTGCTAATTTGGTAAGCAAATATAAAATTATGATCTTCTTGAGCAGTATTGTGAACGTGGGTGAGAAGGTTAAAGCCAAATGGAATAATAAAATTCATGTGCGCAAAACTAAGCAAAAATATTTCTGCTTTTTGTGATTTGCGTAGAACGGAAAAGAAATACTTTTTCAAAACACCTTAGCAATAAGACATGATTTAAAAAATCTTTTAAAGCAGTGTATACTACCCAAGTGCGAATTGCCGGAACTGAACACACGGCCCAAGCTTGGTCCAATTTTGGCA
>CAJFCO010000130.1:1052218-1085791 GCA_904066015.1 Synergus gifuensis | reverse complement strand
AGCACTTTGTCCGCAAAATAGAACGACAGTTAAGGGCATATGATACTCTACCGTATGAGCAGTTTGTTTCTTACGTGTTTTTTCCCACAATTTTTAATTTTTCAAACAAATAATTGTGGAAAAAACCCGTAGGAACTAAACTTTATTTAGGGTAAAGTATCATATTTCCTTAATAATCAATCTTGGGCAATTAACAGTCTAATGAACATGTCGAGTTCGGGCCAACCTTGTCAGTCATTGATGGGCCAACATTGCTGCCCAAGTATCGATCATAGTTATCAATCCGACAATGGCGTGACGTTGGCAGTCAGATTTGGTCCGATATTGGTAATCAGTATTGGGCCAACAATGACTGCCAAGTGCAGGCCATAGTTATCATTCTGTCATTGACGCGAAGTTGGCAGCCAGATTTGGTCCGATATCGGTAGCCAGTATTGGGCCGACAATGGCTGCCAAGTGAAGGCCATAGTTATCATTCCGTCATTGGCGCGATAATGGCAGCCGAGCTTCGGCAATATTTTTGCCAACGCTGGGCCAGAGCTGGGCCAGAGCTGGGCCGTATGTGATTTCGCACTTAGGTAGTCCCGAAAATATTATAATGGAAAGGAAAAGAACAAAGTTCCAAATTTCGAGACAATGAGTTATAAAAAACATTGATGTACACAATTTTTAATGTAAATATTAACAACTAAATTAATTCACCTGTTATGAATATATTTTGTCCATTGTAAAAGTCTTGAATTTTCGACATGTTTGTAAATTCTGAATAATTGGCTTGCCAAATAAATCTGTAATGAAAATTTTTTCTTAATATTTTTTATATCGTTTATACAATCGAATTTTCAGTGCAAATTGGTACTTTTTTGACCACGTTTAGAACACTGAATTTTTCGAAATTGAGTTTAATTCTAGAAGAAAGAACCGGAACGGATGCACACCTATTTAAATCTATATTTCAGCGAAAATATATAATAATAATTTCTTTCATCTAGACTTGAATTTTTTAATATCAAAAGGAGAAAAAAAATGCTACTTTTCTAAAACTTTTTGTATATTGCACCATAATTGGTATATTTGTATACAGCTTTTTATAATAAAACCACTCACTTTTCTTTTATTACAGGAACGTGATTTCTACCTCTTACGAAGACGTGAACTACACTGGAAAATGACAATAGCTTTCAGTTTATGCTAAACATTTTTGAGTGGGGATAAATGAAATTATTATTTATGAGTTAATTCATGCAGTATAAATTAAAAACATTGGAGTCGATTAGTTTAAAATTACAATAAGTGTTTTAGTATCAACTTTTATGTGTAATTTTTATTTTTAGATCCAATAATTAAAATGTTCCATTAATTTCTAATTAAATTAAAAATTAATTTAATGCTTTTGTTTCCGAATAGAGGAAGTTTTGTAGTGGTGACAAAAGCTTTTATAGTTTTTTAAAGCTTATATAAGGAGAAGAAAGATTCTTTTATCGAATTGATTGACCTAATATAAGATTAATTCTTTTCAATTAATTTTAATTGAAAAGTAAGAAAGTTATCGTTATTAATAATTTTTTTGAAAATCAATTTTTCAACTTCAAGTCTGATGTAAGAAAGTAAAAGGTTTTTTGTATCATAAAAAATTAAACAGTCTAATATTAATACATATTATTGTTAAATATGAAACATAAGATGAAATTTTCTATTGAAATAATTTCAAAATTTCTCTTTTAATTTTTCGAGGTTGAATCATGGAAGATATGTTTTAAAATAATACAATTGTTATTGAAATTTAATGCTTCCTCTATATGAGGAAGTAAAGTTCTCATTGAATGAACACAAAAGTTGGTACAACTTCACAGCTAGTTTTAAATTTCACTATGTGAATTACAACTTGAATCAGACGTCTTTGTTAAAGTAAAAGACCGAATGCCATGTGACAGTAATTGCTTTGAAATGTTTCTCTTTTCTTCCATCAGGGCCTTAATATTGATTAATAAAGGTCAGAAGTCGATGATTATTAACGATACACGACTATATTTATAAACATGAACCGAGGTGGTTTATAATTTTATGTTTTACTTTTTAAAGGAAGCATTCATCAACATTTGCAAAAAGTTGATGAATTCATACGTTTATACGTATGATTTCTCTGTTAATAAATCTTATATCTATAAGCTATATTATATCCCGTGCTGAAATTTCGCAGTGACCACGGCCGGCTCCGATCGAGCGGTACCCGATCAGGATGTAACAATGCTTCCAACCCGGCTCAGACCTGGCACCCCAATTTTCTGGCCTCGCGACGCCAACGATCGGGGCGGTAATTTAACGACTTCTACCTAGAATAATAAAGATTTGGGATTAAACAAGAAAGAGTTCTAAGAACACAATTCGATTTTCCATTTATTGTCGTAATAATATATAGAATAACATTACAGATATATGTGTATGAAGTAGATGCTCGTGTATAATATGTATAGATACTTGACTTCATTTTTCATGTAAAAATTCATAAAATTCATTCGCTATGATACAGGCTTTCGTAAATACTCATGTGCTCATTCATTCCCTCTTAGAATAATTCAAATGATTAAAAAAATACAATCATTACACAAATAAATAACAAATACGAGTCTTATGCTGTTAAAAAAATGCGCTAAAAATGAATGTGTTAAAATTGAATTTTCAGACTTTGATGGCTTTTTCAAAAAAGAACTTTCCATCAAAAAATGAAGGAATAATTGGTAAATACATTCATTTTTTTTACTGTTTATTGAAATCAAAATTTATCGAGGATTGGCGAAAAATTTCAAGAACTCGCATTTGCATTACAAATCGATCTTTACATATATTAACATCTATTTGTTCAAATAAGACTTAATTTGTGATTCGCATCCTAAATCTATAAATCTGGATAAGATAATTTCTTTAAGAAAATTACCAGCCCTTAATAAACCAATGAAAAATGAAAAATATATAATGGGTCAATCAAGTTTTTACAGAAAATCGATCAAGCCATATTTTCCATTATCTGCTTTGAAAATCTTCAACATTAAGCGTCCATCAACTTTCAGGTACTAATTACTTTAGTTACACATCATGCGCGTTAGATTATTGATTTTATTTATAACAATTAAAAATTAAAAGACTAACACGACCAAATGACTTATATTCTAGAACAAAACTGAATACATCGAGAAAATCACTCTGCTCGTCCTTAACCCCTTCGTTGGCACAAACGATTTGACTAAAAATGCCCAAATTGTATACGATTTTTTTTTTGGAATCTTTAATCAAAAATTTTATTTACATTTTTTATTGTTATCTAAATCGATGACGATAAAAGGAAACAAAACAAGATGCGCACTATTGCGTTAATGCTACGCTAGGCATGTTTCGATTCCGCGCAGAATTGCGTCAATGCCAATGAAGGGGTTAAGAAAAACGATAATCTCAACAATTTCACACAAGTGCATTTAAAAAAGCTTCCGAAAAGTAATGCTGAAAATAGTAAAATCCGAATTTTACCACTTCAGCAGCATTTTCATCACCAGTTCAGTCTACTTTTTATCATTACAGAATTCTTTATAGATCCTTCAAGTGATGAATTCTTTATTTTCCTTAAAAGAATTGTTTCCTTTTGCGACAAGCTTCCATTAGGAACGTTAAAAAGTTCTTCAACGTTCCATGTTGTGTTAATAAAAATTACATCTTATAAATAAAAAAAAAATGAATAAAATGAGAAGAAAATCCACCGAGATAAAAGTTCAACGACGCTCTTTGTAAAAAGATTTGTCTAGAGCATTTATATCTAACTCTACGTTACACACTCACGCATCGACGTCTTTAATCTCCTTCGGCAAACCCCTTGATTCCACAATCAGCACAGCCTAATTTCATTCCTTAATAATTCACAGCACGACAAAAATTACTATTAAAAGAAATCGAGCGCAATATATTTCATAAAATAAAATTAATATTAAATTAAATTTCGACGAGACCTAATTTGATTTAGTCTTGATTGGTCTTGACGAAACAAAGCAAAAAGTACAAGGCGGAAGACACATCAGACATTTGAATTTTTACCGATTTCCAAACATTCCTGAGGACTCTTTATTTCTTTATTGTTGCAATTTCATGATTCTATGGACTAGAGGTGCGATAGGACGCTAGGCATATCAAAAATACGAGTATAGTTAGGTCATATTTCACCTACAATTAAATTTAAATAAGTCAGGATTTTTTCAAAAAATGTCATCCCTTTCATTCTTACGTTACTATTTAATTCTTGAGCTTGATAAACTCTTAAATATTGCCCCTCTTTAAAAGAAAACTTTGTCAGTTTGTTACAACACATTTTAGAGCACAAATAACATTTATACAATTAGCACCACCTTTTTCAGGAAGTCAACAGTGTTAGAATTTTTGTTTTAAAAACCGTCTAGAATAATCTCTTATCGATACTGATATATTTATATATATTATACTCGAATTTCAATTTTACTTCTCCCTGAAAATCGTAAGTTCATCGAGAAAAAAAGTAAGTGAAGTTCGAAAATGTCGATTTACGCTTAATTAAAATTAATACTTCTTTTCTCTTAGTGTATCTTCAACAATTGCAGCACTTGATTGATATTTTTGTGCAGAGTGTACATATTTGTGTTTATTTCATTTGTCAACAACAATAAAATTATAGGAGTCAAAAATTTCTCTCACAGAAGGACTTAAAAGGACTTCCTAATGGAAATGGTGCGATTATGAATATTCGTATTAGTTTGTCGTTGTATTTGTCGATGCTTTTTTTATTACTGTCGTATCTATTATTACTATTTGTTATTTTAGTGGACGTTAAAGACAACATCCTAAGAGATTCAAGTTCCCCAGATAAAATTGATAAAATCATCTTTTGGTAATATTGAATGGTGGGAACATTAAAAATCTTAGGAGCCTTAGTTTACAGTTAGAAAAATAAGATCAGCAGGTAGTTAGTTCATTAATGCAGAACTTAATCTGATTAGTCGAAAGATGTCGTTAGCGAGCTAAATTTACCACCCTCGTATATTAGGAAACAACTCCTCTTATTTTCTCTATGGCACAAAGCCAATGACCGTATGTATACGATACACCATCTACCTCAGGAAGCATCTCATTTCATCAGTTCCGCTTCGCACGACGAAAATTGCTCACGAAGGTTGACATTTGGCACCTGACTGAGAAGGACACCTACATTATTTCAAAGTCAATGCCAAGTTGATTAGTACCAACCATCTAGGTTCCTTAATCTCAAAGCGTTTCTTTCCGAAAGATTCAATAAAATCATCTCAAGGATAATTCGATCTAGTCATCATCTTTCTTGAATCTTAAAACTTTTGTGGTACAGTTTAAATAAAATGTACACATATGTATAAAAGGAAAACTCTCGTAGAATTTCTTTCTTAGACTTTTAGTAACTTAGGTCGGAGGACAAAGACCTTTGAAGTTGATCAGGTTCTTTTGAAAGAATCATGGAATTCACAGTGTTTCTACTCTCCTGAATTCATAGTGACAACATACATCTTTTAAAACACTTAGATACTGCTTTTTGCTACAAATTTACTCAGCGGCAGGTATTTTGCATCTAGTCCAGTAACTACAGAGTTATCAGAGTATTTTCTTCCAGAAGTGCCTATCCAGGATCAATCAACCATTTCCTCTAGATCACCTAATCAAAAATTATTAGTCCTGGTCCTTGTCAATAGAACATAGGTGACCAATCATGTGGATTTTCGGATGCGGTTATGGGTATGTATCCAACATTTTGAGTCGCTGGTAGGCACTGGAAGCAATAATTCGCACCACTGTTATTGTCCCAATATTGGGTGCCTTTGACCTGAAACCTAACAGCAAATTCGAGCCTCTGACCAATGCGCAGCGTGTGACAATAAAGGATGAAAGTGAACTTGTCGCTGAACCCGTCGCAGGAGTTAGGTACGTAGGTTGCTTGAAGGTCACTGTAACTCTTCCATGAATTCAAAGTGTATCTGATGTGAACTGATTTGTGGAAGTCTAAATTGCATACACGAACGGTTCCTTTCATGCAGAGATTCATAACGTCAGTGACGAGGACGTTCTCCAAACAAACTCGTCGAACTCGTACAAAATCCAGGAAATTCGGAAGCCCTCCCGGCTGCTGAAAGAGCGGAACCAGCGTTCTATCAGGTTTCTGAAGTACTGAGTTTGTTTGGTTGTTGTTCAAGTATCTAGCACTCCAGGATTGAATCCCAAAATTGATGGGACTTGGATCTTTGTGGAAAACGATATCATCGTAGATTAGGTCTGAGTATGCAGAATTTGGAACCTTTGGGATCTCATCGAGGAAGGTCCGCACGTCTGCTAAATCAAGACCGAGGACATCAGCAAAGCGGACGATTTTTTTCCTACCGGGGGTACCGGGCGGAGTTTTGCCAGTTTTTAGCGAAGAACAACGCCTAACCCTATGAGGTCTCAGTGCTGCCGCTCCTTCTTCTTCTTCTTCTTCTTCTTCTTCTGCGTGCTCTTCTGCTGAAGCTTCGAGTGCCTGTCGACAAATGTCGTCCTGGTGTTCAAGGTCATTGGTGATGTCTTCTATTATTTTAAGACTCTCAGTGCTGTTGTCTGGTCTACTGCTGAGAGTGGCTTCGTCGCTGATCATCAACTTGGCCTCGCTCTTGACGTTTTCGCTGAAATTTATAATTCTGGCCCCTGAGGTGGATTCTATGGTTAAATCATCTGGAATCAAAGATAATAGTATTAAAGAAGAGCTCAAATTTGTTTTATAAAGTTTAGATATTAGGTACGTTTATTGTTGGATACATTTAATATACCTCACCTGGTATATTAATCTTGTTACTGTAGGTCGAGTGGTCAGTTTCCGTATCGCTGGATTCGTTGATAGATTTACAATTCTCATTGTCATCGTCCTTTTCCTTGACTAAGTGATCTACTTCATTTGCGAAACAAGTCTTAATCTCATCTTTTAGTTCATGCTGCATCGTTTCCTCTGGTTCCAAAGTACTATTAGCAAAGTCCAAAACATTCACGCCCAGATCCTCATTTTCGTCATATTTTTCTATTCTCCTCGCCAATTCTTCATCATCGCTAATATCCAGTTTGCCTGTTTGGCCTGGCAATTCCGAGTCAGAATGCGATTTCGGAACCCGAATCTGAGAATTGTTGAAAAGATCAATCCTAACAGAACTTTCCGACAAAGTACTGTCGTCGAATGTGCTCCAAAGTGAATCACGAGAAGTGGTGTCTAATGAACTCCTCCCATTGGAAGACTCATCAGTACTTCCTACAACATCAGATCGTACTCTTGGTATCTCAATTTCATCATTGTGCAAGGAGGAACTGGACTCGGATATATCTTCCTGACTTTTGGTCGTTTTCTCATTCTTGGTCAACTCTAGTTTTTGTCGAAAGAGTCTAATCATTTCAGCGTCGCTTCCATTTGAAAGGGTCGATACTCCTTCGCTTTCAGAGGTGGTAACCGGATCGAAGTAAACATCCTTCTTCTTTTCTCCATCAGAAGATAGAGGATCGAAGTATATTTCAGATTCATCGCTTTCTGGAGTGTTTGCAGCGATCGGAGAAGCAAAAGTTCCATCAGATCCAGAATCCAAATTGTTCCCAGGAGATCTTGGTCCTTCTGGAGGAGAGTGAGAGGTATCGTGATGGATGATTTTGTGAGACTGTGGGTTAACAAGAAGGTGGGCTAGTTCTGCGGCAGTGGCTTCTTCGGCTGGAGAACCTATTCCGTTTTCTTCGTGTTCTCCCTCCAAATCGTAGAAGAGGTCTGATTCTGGACTGTGACGTGGTTGATGATCTAGGACTCCATTTACGTTATTGGAAGTATGGGTGGCACTTATTCCGTTTTTAGTAGTGGAAGAATGAAGCCAGGAGGTTTCATTTGGTTTGAACAAGTCTAGATTGTCCTGGCTGCTGTTTTCACTACCCAGGGAGGTCAGTCGTCGGTGAAGACGCCTGGCGAAGGCTTCAGCTCTGCCTCGACAACTGCTGGGGAAGAGAGAACTCACTAAGCCACATGCGGGTCCACCGCCGTGGGTGCTTCCAGCTGAGTCGGTGCTGCCCATCGCCAGGACCGACCCTGTAGTCGTCTCGCCACGACTGGCTGGTGAAGTCGAGGTCGGTGATGATTCCTCTGGTTCCCTCCTCCCGTTGCCCGCCTGAAATCAAATCAAAGAGATTTAATTTCGCACAAAAGCTGTGCAATAATTTGCAATAACGTGCACATTATGCCGGAGACGAAAGCATTCAAACCGGATCGAAGAAAAATTCTTCTGTTTTGTAAAAATTCAAAGCAGACTAAGTTATAGACTTCTATAAATAAGTTTTGAAAAAACTGTGACGTCTTCAATTCGCGATGAAAATAAACTGCTGCCCAGCTGCTGGACTCAAATCAAAAGCAAAATAGTAATAGCTCCAGTAAACTTTTATTTTGCATATTTGTTAACAAAGGATATGTCTTTGCTTTCGATTATAAAGGGAGCTAAAGAGAAAGAGAGAGTGATCCACTTTAATCTCAACTAAACTTGACTCTAATCCAAGATTGTGATAATCTCAAGTAATTCAAAAACATGCGACATATCAGTATTCTTGATTGATATAAGGCCAAATGGTTTCGTTGAGTGGTTTAAAAAATAGGCATAGCAAATCTGATCAAAACATTACTTTCTTCTGTAATTGATTATCTTTAATATTCAGGACAAATTTTCTAAAATATTCTCAAATAATAATATAGAGATCAAACAAATAATTTTTAATTGAGTTAAAAGAATAATCTTCCATTTTAACATATGCGAGCCGTGATTACGTCACAATTACTTTCGGCGCTAGCCACGTATGGCATTGATTAAAAGAAATAAGCGTAAAAGTTCGAATAATACTGCATCTTATTTGAGATGAAGTCAAATTCACTGACCTTGTTTACGACCACAATGAACTCGTAATTAACAATGAAGAACTAACTTAAAAAACTACGTCAACCGTTTTATCTCCTAAATTCTACCATGATATAATAATTAAGCATGTCGAGTGAATCATGATTGTAAAAAATATAAACACTATATCAAGAGATATTTTAGCAAATAAAAACTCTAACTCATGAAACGGCGCTTAGATAATTCACACCCGACATGCTTTAATTAGTGCAGTTATAGCCTTTGGCTGATAATTACAAAAATCTTCCACGACCTCTAAAAATGCGAAAGTTATTTAAAGACAACTGCACTGTGATAAGAGCGATTATTTGAAAACATTTGTATATTATTTTCATAAAACGTAATAGATATGCCTTTATTTATAATCTCCAGTCAATACCGGGTTTTCATATTTGAACTCAGATTTGAGATAAAAATTATTCTTGACGTTAAATGTTTCCTTATGATATGCTCTATATTTATTATACTTCGAAGTCCTTTTTTAAAACATATAGTATCTTGTCAAGAAACAGATAAAATAGTAATGAACACACCTGGGAATTAATATTTGCAAGTGTGCAGTTTGCTGAGCGAAAACTAAAATGGAAGGATTAAAAAATATTAATCGTAAATCCAGAGTGACTTGATATGTCACGTAAAAGGCCAATAGACTCTGAATAAAATCTCAATTTACGTAACGGTTATCTATTACTAACGACTAGACTCACGATAGACAGTCGAATGAGTATTTGTGAACACACGCCGTTCATACTTGTTTCCGCTTTACAGGCATTAAAAGATAAACAGTCTTGATGAAATAATGTCAGTGCTGTGCATTCATCTTTTACATGAGATCGGAATTTAATTGACTGGAAAATCGAATAATCTTCTTGATTTACAAGCAAAGATTTATACCTTCTTATATTATGATGTGTATGTTGAAAGTATTTTATGTTGCACACATTTTTTCTATGACATAATACTTGGTATAAATTTTTGGCATTGTAATTTATGCTTCAAGTACATTTTCTGTTTATGCGTAGCAAGTTGATCACGTGTTCGTGAAAATCTGAAAATACGTCTATCTGCATGGCATTGCCGACTACTTAAAGAGGTTCATTCGAACTTCCAGCCGTTTTAATTTTATCTTTCAACATGATCCGGTCGTCTATTTCAGTACGTCCGTTAACCGGGTTGTATATACGTAGACTATAACGCATTTGTTTAAACTAACAATAAGACAGTACATAAACTTTATTAAAAGAGAAAAAAAAATTGAGGAAACTTTTGTTATCGAAATTGGAGAGAAGTAGTTAACTAATTATAAGGATAATTTTTCTTTTTTATGTGTAAATCGGGCTTTAACATTAGTACAAACTATACTGACATGGTTGATAATATCCAGAGCCTTGTACGGTTATCTCTTAGAAGATGAGACTGAGAGATTTTTTCACCTCGTTTCTTCCTTGTGCCCATTCGATTTTTTATTCGCACTTATATAAGCGCGTGCTTAGATTTTGTATCAATGCAAATATGCGTAATTCATCACTCGAATAAAACGTGAACACATTTTCTAAGGATCAAGGAATTTTTTGTTTAATTTATGAAATCTATGAAAATGTTAAACAATATTTCAAGGTCAGCTTATCTATTTAGAAAAAAAGCAGCTGCAACAGGACGTGCTCATCTTTTTGCAAACCAGTTTGCGGACTGCACTTGCCAAAAATAAAATAAAGCAGAACACCACCGCAAATTTATATTTAGATTCAATGAGAATATTGTGAAAGTACATAAGTGTTTTTTGAGGGCCTTTTTGATACTCAAAAGATTATGAAATACCGGGAAGTATTAAAAGAGCTTCAAACATATTTCTGCAAAATGCAAACATTTGTTTTACAAGTATTTTTTAAATTTCGAATATTAGGCTTTCAAAACGGAAATAGAGAAATTTGTACAATCTCTGATTTTTTAAATTCTCTAAACCTTATGCAACTGATCTTCAAAATATTTTAAGAAAAAAATGCTTAGATGAATTCTGCAGGAGAGTCTCTATAGTTGACATTTAAGATCGATGTGGCCAAAATTTGTTGGCAAACTTGCTAAGTTATACTTGCTGTTTACTTAGGCAAAAATATATTAGGATAAGTTTATTTGTGTATGAGTAGCAGCATAAGTGTGGATTTGTTTTTAATAAAGTATGTCACGAGGTTAAAAGCACCGAAAAAAAGTCATGCAAGTCATCAGACTCTTTGGTTCCGAAAAAATATTTAAGTAATTCGTGAGATATCAATTGCATCATTGTTTTTCAGATTTGAGCAAACAAATATAATGTATCTGAAAAGGAAAAAAATTTAAAGCCTAAAGTTTGTATTAATTAGTAGCACTTTCAAGGGCTTTCATTATAGTACCTTGGAATAAAAATCAATTGCACATTCTGTACTTGAAAATAAGTTTGCAGTCTTAATTGTGAATTCCAAAAAGACTCTCAGTAACTGAAGACGTAAAGAAAATGCATATTTATGTTGATAAATTAAAGACTGTCAAAATGTACACAGATTGTATTGGAAACAATTTTATTATACCTCGAAATGAGCCAATTAGACACAGAAAAAGTCATTAGTCATCGAAAGTTTCCTTGACTGTCATCGTCTTTAGGATATGTCAAAAGTTTTCAAATATTTCATAAACTTTTTTGGAAAATTAGAAATACTTTTCGTGAAGAATTCTAAAACAGTTGTCGAAACTTTTCTTGACTTGGTCAAGATGTTGAGAGTCAATGAAAATTTCGAAAACTGTTTTAGAATTCTTCACGAAAAGTACTTCAGATTTTTAAAAAGGTTTATGAAATATTTGAAAAATTTCTTAAAGTCGATGACGGTCAAGGAAACTTTCGATTCTAATTTCTTAATTCCGTATGGTTTATTTGCAGATTTACTGAATTCTTTCAACTTGGGTTACTCTGCTTACTACGTTGTCATTAATTTTCATTTGAATCACTACTTAAATACAGTGCAGCGGAAATAATTGAAAGGGTTCATCAAGAGAGAAGAAAGGCTTTCCAACAATAAGAGATTATCGCGGAAGCAACTAATAATTGCATAAATTTATGTTTAAAAAAAAGTACTAAAGGTTCCTTCTGGAGGCAGGTTAGTTATTTTAATTGATTTAATCATGTTTTTTTGTGAAGTAAGAAAAAGCGAGATCATGCAAAAAATTTCTCACAAAGTGTACATATACAATAACATCAACACCAATTTAAGTCTCCCTTGAACTAAACTATAAGGTTAATAATATATCTTCGTTTACGCATGCATAAACGTGCGTGAATTACATAACTTGTAACTTGCAATTTTGCATTTAGAATCTAAACACGCTTTCATGATAAATAAATTTCAAACAAAGCACTTGTTCCAAAACAATTAGCAAATTATGAAGACTATAATTGAATAATAATTGTAATAATCAGTGGGACCCTCTTTCAATGATCCATTTATCACTATACACTGCTTTTGGCGCAATAAAATGATCTTGGCGCTTAATTATCGAACGCGGATAATTTATCAACATTCCGATTCTTAAAATAAAGTCGTATCTTGAATTCCAGACCAGTGATTTGAATTGATTAGAAATAAGGAAGTCAGAATTGACATCTCTGATTACATGATTGAATCTTTTCCTTATGGGTTTTTTACATACTCTAAAAAATTATTTGCTTTTAAAAGTCAAACAAAAATGAAGAACCATAATGCAAAATTTAAATAATTCATACACGTTTTTTTGAAATGACATGTTAATACAAGCCTCAATCTTCCTTGACAAAAATAGACTGTCTCTATCATTACTCTTAAAATCTCTCGAACTGAAAGTTGAGAAACGTAAACTGAAAAAATAAAAATGTTAAACCTATAACAGAAATTTACATGCAGTCGTATACCAATAATTAATTTTAAGAATCAATCCTCAAGGCTCTTCGCAATATATTCAGTGATAGTTTATAAACTGTACATTATTAACGATAACGTATTTTCTATAGTAAAAGTCTCGCGAAATTATTAATAATTCGCGATTATTGACAATAATGCTTGTACGATACTGAAGAAAGGCGAACCTAACAATGCGGGGTTATCTCTGTATTCTTTAAGAGATTCGGGGGAAGTATTCCGGAGCTTAAATGAATAAAAAAATAGATTAGAAATGAGTCAGGAAATATATCTTATTGAGAATTAATGTACTTTTACAATTATAATTTTTATAATTAAAGTAAATAAAAACGATGTTTTGGAATTAATCTTTAAAAAATGCTGTCTTACACGGAAAAAATTATTTTCTTAGATTTTAAAACAGTATTTGGTGACTTTCGGACACAGAGAAATCAGAGAAAAGTATTTTAATATTTCAGTGAATTTCATGAGATATTAATAAACTCTTTTCTAATATCTCATAAAATTCACTGAAATATTATAATACTTTTCTCTGACTTTTCTGTGTCCGAAAGTCAGCAAATACTGTTTTAAAATCTAAGAAAATAATTCTTTCCGTGTACTTTCAGAAAGTAATTATAGACGTTAACTAAATAAAAAATACTATAAAAGACACGCGAAAAGTCAACGCTCTTAGGTGCTCGAGATTTCTCCGTGCATGGATATTAATAATATGTTTTAAGTCGACTGGACAGCATATTATCAATATTCGCATTATAGCCCACTCACAACATCTACTCCATAACAATAAATCTAGTTATGCTTGAAAAGAATATCGACACTTGTATATCTTAGTGGCAGAGAAAGAGTTCGTCATTCATACTGAAATGCATAAGTCGAGAGGGTGCAGTAACCCAGTGACACGTGAGAGCTTCTATCAATCATTACTGATTGTCAGCCTCTCATACGAGCATATTGCATTTTTGCATCCTTGCAGGAAGCGTCTACAAAAGTAGATTAAGTACGATCATAACATTTCCATGACCACACTTCAGTGTTAATAAGACAATATTTTATCGTCGTACAATAATCTATCTTCGTCTCGGATTTTCAAGTGCAGCGTTTTTATTTTAAAGCTTTTCAAAGTTGAAATTCATCTTTCTTTATGTGGACGAGCTTTGAGAACTCATTTTTCAGAAATAACCCGAGAAAAAATGTAAATGTATAAACGTTACGATTCGTTTACAAAGTTTCTTCGAATGGAAACAGCTCACCTCGAATTTTGTCTCCACAGAAAAACCTCGAGCTTTTTGATATTAAATTCAGATTTTAGAAAACTGTCATTTGACGGCGGATTTTACTTTCGTGTCAAAAACATTCTACAGTGTTTTCATATCTAACGTTAAAAAGTAGCTCGGGATTTTTTTGCCTTGAACAAGTGAAGCAGAAATATAAGTTATTATGCAGCACCGAGACTGACTGAAGTCTGAGTTCAGTTTCTGTGTCAAGGTGTTCCAGGAATAAAAGAGTCAAGACGACCTTCTCTATCAAAAAACAGATAAAAATCTCTTATCATTTTACAGGGGAATGACCCAGAATTATCATATGGATCTTATTCATTGAATAAAATTAATTCGGATCGTCTTCATTGAAATGCTTTAAATATGCAAAAACGCTCTGGAATCTGCAATTAGCAACAGCTGGAAAACTCTCAATATAGATATCTGCTATTATTATATATCGCGATGAATAATTACACTGAGAAAAATGTTTGGTTCGGACAAAAAAACTTTTTGTTGCTATAGAAGCAACAAAAATTGTAGCATGCCAACCAAATTTTTGTTGAACCAACCACAGTTTTGTTAATTCAAGCAAAACTGAGACTGACTGAGATTTTGTTGGTTTAAATGAATTTTCTTGGTTCAACAAAAGGTTTGTTGAAAGAACCAAGATTTGGTTGACACAACCAAACAATTTTTGTTGCTTCTATAGCAACAAAAAGTTTTGTTATCCGAACCAAACAGTTTTTTCAATGTAGTTCAGAACCAATATTTATTCAATGTTATCTACCTCTTATGTTTGTGTTGATTCACTCTTGATATGTATTATGCAACAAACTGATCAAAGTCATGATTTATGTGAAAAAAGCAGTTATTTTTAGATGTAGATGATAAGCTGACATTCAAACATTTCGAGCAGAAAACTGTTTTCATCAATGATTGATGCTATCAGAGAAAAATTATGAGATTGAAGAAAATTGTGTACGTGCAAATAGTACACTTATTTAAAGTAAGCAAATTGCAATAATTGAATATAAGATGTTGAATGAAAATACTGAAATAAGTATTTCAATACTTGGATTTTGATATAAGACAAATAAATGGAAAATACACAAAAGTCTATGATCGATATTCTTAGTTAATGCGTAAATGGTATGTAGTATACGTTACTTAAGAAGAATGAGAATAATCGAGAATAATATTGATAATCGAATCTCCTAGTTGCCGCCTGACTGTCTCGAGCTTCACGTGAACTTTGCGTGATTCTCAAATCGACAAAAAATATATATATACCACATGCAATTTATACAAATATATATATATGGGAATGGAAAACTAAATTTGATCGAGACGCCGTTATCGTTAGAAAATTATGTAAGCATCAAACCGGAATCTGATGGAATGCAGGTCCTTGATGCATCTCGCTCATTTAAATCACCCATACAGGGTACCAGTTTTTTATTAAGATCTGATTCTATTTATAAATAAGAAAAAAAAACACAAAACTGCACAATACTTCTTAATAGATCAACAAGTTTTACGTTGATTGATTATTATTCGAGTGATTTATTATCTCTTTTAAATTCAGAAAAATAACAGCTATAATTAACTCTGGGGTGGAGTAAAAAAAAAACAATTCAAAATAAATGGAAATACTTGTTACTTTTAAAGAAATGATTGGATTTGGGATTCTAAATAAATCAATAATAATATTCGAAAAATGAAATTTTCTATCAAAGAATATTATGTATTCCTAAGTGAATGTACTTGAATTTGTCTTGTGAGTAAATAAAAGCGAATTTACTATTGAGTGTCCATTCATTTGCTCCGCCGGTGTCTCCGGCTGAAAGGTCATCGAAACCTCTTCCGTTTGTGTCATTTCAGTAATCTCGTTCTAAAATTCCTGCTCTGCCCTCATTAGAACAAAAATCAGAAAATTTCCTTATCAATCAGCCAATGGTCCCATCAATCTCAGCTATTGTCCAGACTTATCATATCCAAAATCGATCTCGACTCTCTCAGAGAAATCCCGACCTTTCATCTTCGACTCCACTTGTTTAATTCCACTCTCATTCGTCAAAAATTCGCAAAAATGAAGAATCAACCCGCCAGAGCCCTTTCTTGTATCCAAGTTTCGCGTACTTCCAAAAATAGTATTAAAAATAAAGACACGATTTCTCTTCGGTCTGACATGTTTGGAAGTCCACAAAACCGGTGTAACTCATAAAAGACGACTATTCGAAGCACTTGAGGATCTAAAAATACCCTCTAGATTTTTCTTTCTGTTTATAAACTTTGTACCTGGAAAACTGTTCTACACTATAATAATCACGTTTCTCTTGGATAAATTTGTCACTTCTAGAGTTATGAATATACACGAAAGTGTCACACTTTAATTTAGTTCGCTGCAGTCTTTTTTTAGACGAAAATTGATGCACTTTTTGGGAAAAGTTCACATGAAAGGTAGACGGTTCACATTGTGAAGTGGTGCGGTGTAAAAAGAAAAATTGTGAATGAAAAATACGCTTTTGAGAAATATAATGTGGCATCAACGACCCAGTGAGACCGGCCGGCTTACACACACTGAATTCCAACTGGTCGAGCTAGTAGGTGATTCGTGATTCAGGATCCCTACCCTGTAGCATGAAATCGAACTGTACAGTGCACATACAAGGGAGAGATAAGTACTCAAGTTTACCTATATATATATATATATATATAGTATAAATGTTTTTGATCATTCTTCAATAGCAGGATCGAACCAAGAGTTAAAAAGATCTGCGAGTTCTCGACGTCAGCATGAGAGCTCGTGCCTGTATTTTTTAATCTCCCTCGAGAGACGAAAAGACTTTATAACGTGGAAAAAACTTGGTAAAGAGTCCTGGATACAGTGAGCGTCTTTCAGATTTGTTTTGGACTCTTTTTCTTAAAACCAGCAGAAAAGGAATTGCAAGAGAAGGAAAATTACTGTTTGTTTCGAAAGAAGGCAGCTTACAAAATTTGTTATGCTATTCCTGTAATTGAAGAACTCAAGAAAAAAGTATCCCAACATTCGAAGAAGCATTTAAAATGTTAATATGTAATTTAGTGCAGTGATTATTGTGAGATTCGCAAATTATCTGGGAGAGTAAAGATTTTCATTTAAAATTGTGAATTTTTCGATTAATCTTCACGAGGACCTTTAAATTTGAAAATTAAGGTTTCTTAATCTGGCATAATGCGGTCGAGTCTTACATTATTGACGACACATGCGATACTAAAATTAATTCTCATCTCCTTTATTATATTATCTTTCAAATTGACTTATAATTGTATATTTTTGCTTCTATTTTCGTCCTTGCTATGATACACATTTATATCTGGAGAATTAATAATTTTTAAAATTTGCAGTGCGCATTTTACTCCATTTACAACAGCTGAGCAACGATATTCCGAGAATCTAGACTGTAAATGTAGGTCGAGAAAATTAACGTCTAGTGTTGAATACATGAATATCGAGGTCCCAAACCTACATTCGTGTTCAAAATATATTTAGGATTTAGGAACAAATGGAAAAGAGACCGACAGTAATAAAAAAATCAAGACTTTATATGATTCTCAATTATTTTCCTCTTACTAATTTTGTTGTTTATGACTCAGAGGCCAAAGTTCTAAAATTTATATTATTTCAAAGTATAAGTTGAACCCCGATCATTACATATATTTTTATACTGTACTTAAAAACACGTTCATAGTTTTTCTCTCTTAATGACTAATATTACCTTATATAATGTGTATCAATATTCTTGTAATTTAGTCTAAGCTAAAAGTATGCCTATGTTGGTGTATGCTAATATAAGAAAGTGCGACATTAGCCGCAGTCTTAGGACTTCGTCTATACGTTAACGTTGGCGTAGGTCGGGTATACAGTTATAAGCTGAGAAGCTGGTGTAGGCGTATCGTATCTTTTTCCAGACACGGAGAGAGCTAAGCAAGTGAGACAGAGGCGCGAAAGAAAAAGAGACTACTGATAAGATCCTCACCGCCCTCACGTTACAAAATCTAAATTTAGGAATAATGACAATAACATTTTCATGATCCGATTACATATCATGAATTCAAGAATCTTGTTCTTATCTCAAGATTCGATTAAAAACTGTTTTTACGAGTTGATTTGTTATAGAGACATCTCTTCAAGATTCAATTCCTATGGATTTTTTTTTCCAATCCTTTGAATAATATTGAAGTTTTTTCAATTCTTTTGAACTTCTTAGTATTCTCTTGAAGCTCTTTGAATTTTGAAATCGTTTGAAATTTTTGGAAATATTTAATTCATCAAATAATTGTCAGCAGGGTGTCCAGGGATCGCAAGGAATTGGAAATTCCCGGGTTTTTCCCGGCTTCCCGGTCTGATTGTATTGAAAAGTAAAATATTTGGTGTGTTACCATTTCTTGAATTCTTTGATCTTTGTGAATGGATTTCTTATCTTGCGCTTTTGGAATAAGAAAAAAGTGTAAGTACATCAATTGAAATTCAAAAGCTTTTAAAACTAGCTTCCAACTAGTTGGAAGCTAGTTTAATTTGAACACCTTGAAGCTAATGAAGGCTTCCTAATTTTGAAATGCAACCAAGTTTTTGTTAATAATATTAATTTTCGAATAAAATAAATTATGAACTCACGTAATCAAGTGAAGTAATTATCAATGTCGGATGCTGGCTTTTTCGAATAAGATTCGAATTAAGATTTTGTAAACAATTGTTTTTTTTCGCGAAACATAGTTTTTCGATCTCGAGATTCAAAGATTTAAAAACATAGATCAGACTAAGTAAAAATGACAGATATTGTTTAGAAATTATATATGTCAATATAGTCGCATGATTCTAGACAATAAAATACACAATTTTTTAAGATAATGATTACAATTGACTCTTTTTATAGAAAAAATTCAAATTTAAGCAGTAGATTTAAACATATGTACTATTCTATAATATAAGAATATTACTATAAGAGGTCATCGATTACTGATGAATTCAGAGGACAAAAAATAGATATTTTGTTGAAAAGCTTTATCAGACTAGAGTGCTTTTCCATCAACTTTGAATAAATTAATTTAATTAAAGAAAATGAGACATTCCGCCACTTTTATCATTGTTATTATTATCACTCGAGATTAGAACTTCAAGAAACTTCTATCTTGTACAAAACTATATCCCTTGAAATGCTATTATAAACCAAGGATATCACATGAAGAGTACGTGTTGCTTCAAGCAGTGAATATAATTCGCTGCTTATATTTAGGCTTGCATAGAAATGAAGTACGATATCGACATTTATGTTCCACGCTATTGTTATTATTAGGATAAATATCATCTGCAATTATTTTATAAATTTTTATAAACAGTACCCCTTACATTGAATTTTTCCTCTCCTTGGATAAATCTTCCACTCACTGTTTGCGTTTTTCAATCATGAAGGAAATTGGAAAACATTTTTATATATAATTTGGAATTGTTTAAACGGATCAGTTAATTAATAAGTCATGGATTAATAAAGAATTTTAATGCTTTTCCCTCGGCTTTTTCTCAAACATATTTCAATCTTATCTTATACGTTATTTACTTTGCCTTTTCTGCAAAAGTATATCGAAGAATTGCTGGTATTTGTTGTTTCATCAATTGTGTATAAAGAGTGTAGTGGTATGAAAAAGAGAAGGAAATTACAAATAACGCAGTTTGAAACAGAGTGACCTAATGTTCTTAATAATCAATCAATATAATTATCAGTATAAGAAGAGTCTCGACGTCATCGCAAACCTCTGAACTATTTTTTATGGTTCCTGCGTACATTAATTAACATTCATAAATATTTGAATCTTAATATTATTAAAACTTATCTCCCGTTAGGGAGATTGAAACTCAAAATACATCAAAACAAGTGTTTGGCTGAATTCTCTTTGAAAATAGCTTTCTCTCTTCAAAATTTGATTGTTATATGACGAAAATTCGAAATATTAAAACATTGTCAAAAAATGTTACGTGAAGA
This sequence comes from Synergus gifuensis, assembly GCA_904066015.1. Lineage (NCBI taxonomy): Eukaryota > Metazoa > Arthropoda > Insecta > Hymenoptera > Cynipidae > Synergus > Synergus gifuensis. Next base: position 1,065,617 of record CAJFCO010000130.1, on the reverse strand, counting down.
TGAAATCTAAAATATGTTTGCAATGAGGTCGAAGTATAGATAGAGAGTACGAATGTCCGGGAAGTTGGCACCGACATTTTTTTTTTTTCAAAAAAACAAAAGTTTTGCTAAATTGTGCTAGATTTGTGCCCAATTGTGCCGCAAATTATTTTTCGAAAAAATAAAAATTTGAGCCAAAATATCAAAAAACATTTTATGGCTCAGCACCGGCATTTTGTTTTTTCAAAAAAACAAAAGTTGTGCTAAATTGTGCTATCCTAGCACAACAAAACATCCCTGAGATACTTTTCGCCCAAACTTATATTTTCGAAACTAGATCGACTTTTTGGAACCTTGGAAAAAATTATGCACCCAAAATTTTCAAAAATGCGAATTTCGAAAATCGGAAAGTTGTACTGAATTGTGCTAGCCTAGCACATCAAAACATCTCTGAGACACTTTTCGCCCAGACTTATATTTTCGGAACAAGATTGACTTTTTTAAACTTGGAATAATTTTTTTTGTATTTTATTATAGTAATTATTTAGTAATTGATACCTTTATAGTATATATTATTTTTTAAATAAATTGTATTTATTATAAAATAAACACTTTTATTATAAAATGAATACTTTCTCCAAGTTCCAAAAAGTCTATCTAGTTTCGAAAATATAGTTCTCGGCGAAAAATGTCTCAGGGATGTTTTGTTGTGCTAGGCTAGCACAATTCAGCACAATTTTCCGATTTTCGAAATTCGCATTTTTGAAAATTTTGAGTGAAAAACTTTTTCCAAGTTCCAAAAAGTCGATGTAGTTTCGAAAATATAAGTCTGGGCGAAAAGTTTCTCAGGGATGTTTTGTTGTGCTCGGCTAGCACAACTCAGCCTAACCTTTATTTTTTTGAAAAAAGAAGATGGCGGTGTTTGGTCAAAAAACTTTTTTTTTGCAAATTTGGCTCAAATTACCTAGCACAATTTACCACAACTTTTGTTATTTTGAAAAAAAAATTTCGGTGCCAATTTCCCGGACATAGAGTACGAATCTATTATTCAATTGAAGGTATTCTTCCTACAAGCGATTACCGGGAGATAAACCTTGTAAAGGGAAGTACCGATAATTTGCGTATGTTTATTACTTTCTTCGATCTCAGAGCTCTGTATGCCTTCGAGAGCATGAAATATAAAAGCATTTGAAAGCATTCACAAGTGAGAGAACAACGAGCCGCGAATAAACGTATATGTAAGTCATTGTCCGCTCGAAGCTTTTATCAACTGTAGAGGAAGCATCCATGAGAAACGTATTTATTACCATCAATTCTTTAACGGTTTTTTAAAGATAGTGTACAAAACTTGCATGTAACTGAATTCCCTGCGCAATACATACATTATTTAAATTCCGCGCTTTTTTAACTGTAAAATAGATTTTCGTATGTATATATTATATCAGATAATATGTCAAGAGTGCAAAAAGCACCTTTAAATTTTATAAAATCGTAAATCAATCGTGATTTTATGAATATTTCAATGACCTAGATCAGCCACCTTGAACTTTGGCATCGGAAATTTCATGAGGATGACCGCCATAAAAAATACTAAATCTTCTTTTGCAAAGTCGCCCCTGAGGACACCTACACAGTTGATTGAGTGATGTATATAGGTGAAAAGTTGTTCATGTAAAATGCAAGTAACTGACTGAACGACTTGAGTTCCTTGCATGCATGTTTGTCATGCTCCAGACTTGTCAGAGCAGGGGCGAATCCAGGGACGAAATTTTTTAAAAGAGGAGTTAAATATATCACTCCTACTTCTCTCTTCAAACAATCAGTTTAAAGTTAATTAGTTAAGTAGATCGAATTTATAATAAGAAGTAGCAGAATTTTACTATTTCATGTTTATATGCTGAAATTAAATGTGGCACCCTCGTTGGATCCGCCCCTGATGTGTCGGAGTAACTGAGACTTATGACAAAGTGCAGACTGGGACTTGATTTCAATAACACTCAAATAGGTGGGCGACTATCTCAAAGAACTGCATTTAATTCAGAGGCGAATTGGAATGCGAAATCAACCCGGGAAAAATGATTGAAACCAGCCCGCCTATATTTGAAATGTCTATAAAATGTGGAACACAAAAATCTAATAGCAAAAAATGTTTGCAAGATCTAATAAAAGTATAAGTTTTATTAGATCTTTAGGGAGTTAATCGAAGCTGTCAATTGACCTTTCACTGTGGATCCGTTTATAGATTCCTCGTGAAAGATGCCAATGAATCATGAACCAAGAAAAGAAACAAGAAAGCAAAAAACAGTGAGTCCTTGCCAAGATGAGATGGAAATAGTCTCGAGTTAATTTTCTTTAACTTCTCTCTCTGAATTCTTTCCATATCTTAGAAAAACTCATTCATCTCTTTTTATCATGTTCATAACAATTCTTCTTTATTCAGGTATTAAAATGTGCGCGATTTCTTCCAAACTTGAAACATTCGAAACGAGCAAGAAATCATACTCATAATCATACTCGGACTAAAAATAATTGCAGGATATGCTCATGTGATTCAACTGTAACAAAATGCATTTCTCTTCCCCTTGAATGGCTTTTGCTAAGGATCACTAAACTTTTCTTCTCGCTCATTAAGCTCGATAATTTTTTCTGTAGAAGTGAACTCTCAGGTAGTTTAGTATATTTAACATTATACCATGAAGCTATTTTCGGTTTATTTCTTTTAAATTCCTCTAATTTTAAAAATCTTGTTTTCGTCTTCAGAGAATATGGAGAAAAGAAAAGTCAACGTACGATTTAGGGAGGTCTTGATTTTATCGCGAAAGAGAAATTTCATTCTAGAAGAAAATGAAAGTGAGAAGAGCTTATATCCTTTTACAGTGTCTGGAACTTTTCTCCGGACGGTTTCGCGAAGTTATGAGAAAGAATCAAGTACTAATTCATATATATATATATATATATATATATATATATATATATATATATATATATATATATGTTTATATGTTTTTTAATAATGTAAATAACGCATAAAAGATGACTTTAAAGGCGGGAATATATAATTCGTTGAAGGAAGACTAATGCGAGCAATTGAAGGGTAATTGAAATGCTCGCCTCTAGAGTATGCTTATTATCGTGGTAAAATGGACGTAATCCCACGAACTGAACTGTATGAACTGGAAGGTGAAAGATCGAAGAGCCATACAATTCCTACTATATCTCATGTAGTCACCTAAGATTGTAAATCTTGAGTTGTTTCAAGTTATATACTTAAGCCTTCCTGGTCGTCTATCTATTTAAGCAGCCTATATTTCGAAAATCATGTCACGTATAAAAGCGAGCTGAAAACGTCCAAACTATCAAATGCCACAAACGGTAAACATTTATACGATCATAAATTGATCGACTGTATCCTTAACACCTATTCTAGGTATATGTCAATGTCAAAGGTAGACATTCTTTTCTAGGTAAATATAAAATGCTCTAAGGAAGTCTATACAATTATCTAATTGTAAGAAAAATATTATATTCTAATTAATATGCACACTCATTTAAGAAAAAAGACAATCTATAAAAACTGCAACTGAGCTTATCATATTTATCGTCATTAAGCTCTGTAAACATGATCAGAGTCCAACCAAGTTTTGTCTTTGAGGAAAGAAAAAAAATCATTAAAAAAACACGATAATGTAAAAAAAAAATAATGTATATTATCATTCAGGTCTGAGATATATGGTACCCAAATAGGTGGGCAGGCCGGGCCTCCGTAGTCCCCGCATGCAATCTCAGGATTGTTATCATGTTAAACCAAATTGAATGTCATTCTTTAGATCACACGTGACCTGAAACCTGTCAGATCAATTGCTTGATCTTTAATTCATGCGCTTTCTCTTGTTAAGCGAATTTTTGGAATTATTTGACAATTCGCAAAATCGAAGAACATAGAAGCAGATACGAAAAATTAGAACCTTTTTAGGGCACCTTGTCTCTCAAAAATTCTCTGATAGTCTTCATGACAAATGTAAACAGATAAGTGCCCAGCGCAGTTTGGAATAATTGAAATATTTGAAAAAAATCGTATATAGTTATACTATTTAAACGAGTGTCATATCAAGCGACACGACACGCGTTTAGTACATGACAGGATCAAGATAAATGTCATATGTTCTGAAAGAGAGAAATGTCATGTTACCCTAAACATTCATCTAAAGACTTAATTACGATAAAAATTTAAAAATAAAATTCTGATGTATCTTCACGTGTTCGAGCGTCCATTGTCTTCAAAAGACTTTGGCTCTTATCCAATTGTTTCGTAAACTTTCCATTTCTATTATATTTCATATATCAAACACATTTCTTAAATATAAATAATATACATTGAAAAAAATAAGCATTGAATCAAGAAAACGACCAAGGCCATAACGGAAAATTTTGACGCTATAGAAAAAAATAAAATTCAAAAACTTTCTAAACAATGTGTCAAAAGTTATCATGCTAACAGACAGACTACTACAGACTAGACACATTCGTGAAAATCATATAAAGATATAAAGTTATACAGGATATATGTTCAGAAGGATGGTTAATCTCATATGCCCTCTTTATCTTGGTAGGCTTCTCTTTGCTAAAATAAAACAAAAGATTTGACCTGAGGCCTAACAAAGGCATGAGTTAATCTTGGGAAAATAGATAACCAATATATATGTATAAAAATCAGGCAAATGATTAAAATTCTATTTTACTGTTAAAAATCCACCCCTTAAAGTTGTTTTAGAAATTTAAAAAAAAATTACAATCATTTTTTCTCCCAGAGGCCATTATTATTTTTCGGAAGGTAGCTAATTTATGTAACATGAAAGAAAGTTTATCCCCTCTTTTAAGAAAAATTGAAGTCTATTTCAATGATTTCAATCATTCATAAAATAAAGCCATTTTATAAGGTGTACATTATATTAGGTATACAATATATATATATTAGGTATACAAATTAGAATCTGTTTTTCAACTCGCCTTCAACCTGTCGGTTGCAGTTATATTCTGTCAGCGATATTATTATTTGCCATTAATACGTAATGAAATTTGAAAAGTAAACCTTAAGATAATTAAAGGTGAAGCTGACATTCAGCTTCCATTATTATATTTCTAATCCCCTACCCTTACACATTAGGGCTAACTCCCTTGCGTAAAATTTTGTATGGGAATCGATTCACGTAAGTAACCGTCACAAAGGTAACCGTTAAGTTAATCGGGAATAATATCTTTAAGGTAAGTTTTCATTGAGATAATATAAAGTATGTGAACTGTACAAACCAACGTGAATAAATAAGCAGTAAACATTTCGCTATGTGTACGAAAATTGGCACATACTCTCTGTTTAAAGGTTAAATAAAAAATAAAATAGACAGTGTCTGAAAATAGAAAGTATTAAAGTAATATAGTATTAAACTATTAAGTATTAAACTAATAGTCCCTTAAAAATAGTGCAAAGATGTCATTAGTCTAAAAACACGTACTTAATGAAAAGTATATATGATTATGATATAATAAACAATAAATATATAATAAAGTTTTGTATCCCTCGATAGAATTGATAACTACATTATTTATTTTTCAGTTGTTCAATGAAATAAAACGTTATTGAAATATAGTCTTAAAGCATGATTGACAAGATTGACCACGGAAAAAATTATTTTCTTAGATTTTAAAACAGTTTTTACTGACTTTCGGGCACAGAGAAGTCAGAGAAAAGTATTATAATATTTCAGTGAATTTCATGAGATATTAATAAACTCTTTTCTAATATCTCATAAAATTCACTGAAATATTATAATACCTTTCTCTGACTTCTCTGTGTCCGAAAGTCAGCAAAGACTGTTTTAAAATCTAAGAAAATAATTTTTTCCGTGTATAGTTGATAATAAAACTTGAATAATTTCTTGAAGACACAAATAATGTGCAAGAACCATTAATAGTAATTTGAATACAAAAAGGGGTAAAAGTGCATAACTGATGGCAAATCACACATTTGACTCACCAAATTGTGAGTTTGTATTTGGCGATGGTGGTTGAATATAAAGTAGGGTCCTAGGACCTATGAGGAAAACTTGATGCTTTGATGGTTTGATGTTTTGATATCAGGCACAATGTGTCACTTTCACAATTTTGAGTTTTTCGCGTGTTACGTGAGCGCCAAGCATAGGCGCAGGGCCGGCGAGACACGCGCGTGCGAAAAACACACCGCGGCTCTCGAAAGTACCTCGTGGGCCACTCGTGTAAAAGTGAGACGCCTCTTGTGCGTCGCAACGACAAGGGCAACGAAGGTCGCAGCTGCGCGTCTCCACGCAGGTGCGTGTTTGTGTGCGACCGCGATTTTATATTGACACATGTAGGAACAAATGTAGAGAAGAGAAGAAAGATGTTATATGTATACCGGTACTCTATTATGCACCGGTTTCTATTCAAAAAAGTGCGGGATCTCATTTGAGATTCCACGTGAAATTTCAAATGGAGATGAGAGGACATTGAATGATGAATTGACATCATCTTGTTCTGACAATCACAATAGATGTTGATTACATGTTATAATTAAAAATTTCGAAAAATTTAGACAAAGTGGATGTCAGAATCGATGTATAAGATGTACATAATTTACATATGTTATATAAGCAATATATTTTAATTGGATGTAAACTAATTGTAAAGTTGATCAAAGAAAACTGTAATATATCGAGCACTGTATGTAACGCAACATGCAACAGGTACTACGTTGCTTACACTCTATAGGGAATTTTGAATACGCAATGCTAACCAACATCTGTTGTACGATAAGAAAAAAATCATAAGAAATGTTCAGTTTATGTCAGAATTATATTATAATAATACCATTATATGCAGATTATTAGATTTTGTTTTATATCATTTTAAAAGCCATTTAAATAAATAAATGGCTAGTCAAGCCACTTGTCAAGATCATTTATCACCTGGAATACTTCTTTCTTTTTTAAAAAAATCAGGTACATTTGTATCGACCAGTAGGTCTATATATGATAATGTTTTCTTCTTAAACCTAGTTTACCGCGACGTCCGCGACCTTTTACCGAATCCCTCCCCCTCCCTCCCTAAACAAATCATGTGATTTATCCAAGCTTCCTTATACAATTTAAAATGTATGTCTTTTATACGGAGTGAGAAAAAATTCTCTGTGATGGATGTAAAAATGGGTTTTACGATTCGGATTTAAGTTCTTATTTGTAATTATTATAAATGCTAATTCGATGTTTGAAATGTAATAGAAATGAGACACAAAAACAATTGAAGGGACAATGAAAATTGTCATTGTTCACGAGACGCAGCAAAATTCAAAATGCGTTGGTCTTTTGTGATTCATATACAAAGCTAGAAAAAATGGTCACTTCTGCTGACATATAAGCTGTACACAATATGTAATGGAAATAATTGAAAGTACATCAATCTATTTAAAAACTCTTAAACCCAATAAAGTCTTTTGCTTTTTCATATACATATAGTCTTTTATATATAATATCAAATGAACCCCATCAAATGATGCAAGCGATACCGAAGATTTATTTGTTTATCGAGCTTTTTAGAATCTTTTTTTCTGAGAAAAGGCACCTTAAACGCTACGTTCCTGTGCTTGAAAATACACATTGAAAAGCTCATCGCTATAGCGCAACATCATTGCGCGGCTCGCGTGTGCCGCAGATCATGCCGCATTGGCTCATGTGTATAACTATTCCCGCTTGCTTACTCCAAAGGAAGTACACAGTAACCGAGAAAGGGTAAAAGTGATTGTCATCAACTGTTGTTTGCCTTGTTGAACAACTTCATCAAAAATAGCCTGTATAATTATCGATATGACGCGCCTGTTAATGCCTGTCCTATTCCCAAAATTAGGGCAACAAATCTCCTGCCAGCCACCGTAAATGTACCGAAACGGATATAAATTTGTGCACATGTGCATCGATTTTAAAAATCTCACCTGAAAACGCCAAGAAACTCGCACCAGGAATCATGAACATCCGTCGTCTTCCTGGCTTCATGTACCACTACAAAATCGTCGCTGCGCTGATGATATCAACTCTTTTCTTAATCGTCTATCTTCTCATACATTGGGGCATCATGTGCACAAATCTCCAGGCTTGGCGACATGTGTCAAACGTTGTGAGTAAAGTTACACGAGATTAACTGCTCGTTCTCCTTTAATAACATGTATATTCATTCAAAAATGCATTTAAATTTGGAAGCGTGAACCTCCTTTATTGCGACAGAGAACGGAAATTACGTAAGGTGGGACAATAACAATGATCTAGAGAGTTTCTTTCCGATTGCAAGTTTTCACTGGGTGTGTGAAGGATAGGGGAGGGGTTAAATGAGGGAAGGTTAAACTCAAAAAGGGTATATGCGCCCGCGCCTTGTTCTTGGTAAAAGGAGATGGAAGTTCGGTCATTCGCGTAGTTGAAATCCATATGATAACGTAACGATCTTTAGAGACATTGTATCTTAACTAATTTTAGCTAAAAAAGCATATGCAATTGGCAAAATACAATGTATAGAGTAATAGCTTTTGACCTTTGAAATATAAAGAAAACAAAATCTATATGATTGTTAGGCACAAATATTGAGAAATGCTCTGCAAGTGATATCAATTGATATCAAATATTAAACTTTCTAAAAGCGTAAACATTTTTTTTTTGTTATATTAGTAGAAGTTTTTGTGCGTTTTTGGCTAATTGCTGCTAAACAAAGAAATCGAGTTACTTTTATATTCTCAGCCCTCGTAATCAATTCATGAATAGACATTAAGTATGAATGAATAAACAGTGAATCCCTTCAGGCGCTACGCATGTCCGTAACAAAAGAAAGGCGTATAGCAATTAAACCCCCATGCTCGAGTACTTCTTTAAAGTTGTACCGATTTTTTGCATGTATTAAATGTCAATTACATAAATGCAATTGATCCCAGTGCAGCAGACACAATGACGGAGCTGCTATGGGGATTCTTTGCGGTCCCCTCTGCAATAGACAAGGAATTCATTCCCTAGTTTGTGAAACTTTACATGCTGGAAAAGAGGCAGTTTTTTCAGCACATTGGGAAAGCACGAGATTAGTTTTCAAAGCTGCAAGGTAAAAAGTGATAATCTCACTTTACATTGATAATTGCGCAGAAAATAATTTTTTAATTATTTCTTCTAAATTTATAATTCAGAACATTAATTTAAATTCATAATTTTTTCTAAAATTAGAACTGAAACAACCATGGAGCAAGCAGAGTCCCTCCTGTGGGAAGATGCTAATGGTTTAAAGCACTATCCTTCAGAAACAGATTTCGCAAATATGATAAAAGATGTGGTATCGAATAAATTAAATTTCAGTATAACGACGCATCAACTTGAAAGATTAAGTCGCCTGCGAACAAGTCGAATAGAAACTGAGTTGCAGAAACGAAAACTCGAGATGGAGAACGTTTGGCCTCTTCTGCAAGAACAGGAATATATAATGACACTTTTATTTGAAGATAGAGATGTTTTTCCCCAATTAATTGGCACTTGTGGTACATTTTATGCGGTTGAATATGTCCGACCAATAGAAACCCCGACGACAATTTTGGCACTCTCTGATTCGAAACCGGAATGGGCGAAGAGATTGAAATTAGCCGTGATGATACTGGACCTTTTGCAGGAACTTGAAAATGTTTTTACTGAGCCATTTCACCTTTGCGATGTTAAGATTAACCACTTTGGTCTTCCCTTAGGAGGACAAAAGTTGAAATTTCTTGATCTGGATGCCGTTTTCCCGAAATCTGTGTTAAATAGGATAATGAATAATAATAGGGAGTGCGAGAGGAACGAAGACTGCGATTATTTCGATTGCAGGTCGTTATGCTCGAAAAATATGCGCTGTGAATCACCGGTGGTTAATAATAATTTACAAGTTTGTATTGCGAATGATTATGGAATTAATATAAGTCAAGATATATGATGTAAGATTCATTTCATTTAACAGATATTAATATATAAATGTTTCCATTTCAGATAATTTGTGAAAAAATATTCCTGGGATGGACACTCTCAGGAACAATAATAATTCCTGGATTGTTGATGTCTGAACACACGAGCAGTTCTTTGGCTGTGCTTTTGAGACAATGTGCAAATCCAACTGGAGAACATAGCCAACTGGCTCGAGCTGCAACTCCAGAAAATTTAAAATCACGTTTATATAATATGTTGAATGAGATGGAGCGTGAATTAAGTTCTTCCTTGTGATCTTAATTTAATATTATTTAATAATGAAAATCTCTAAATTCTTTCTAATACCTTGATTCAAATTAAAAATTTTTTTTGTATAAAATTGTATTTGATAATATTGTTATCAATCTTAAAAAGTTAATGAATTTGTGCCTATAGTGATGAGCCTGCTCATATATGCTTGTCCAATGAATTAATGAAACTCAAAAGGATCTAAAATCTAAAGTTCTGAAACGAAAGCTGAGTTTCAAATATTAATTAATATTAACTTTATATAAGTTTGTACGTTATTGGCCTCAGAATAAAGATAAAGTATACTTTTATCGAGGATAAATAATTCCGTTTTAAATTCTATGTAATCTTATTAAGGAAATTGTGTTCACAATTCAATTTCCTCTTTTTATAAAACAAATATCAGACTTAAATTTTTTTGCATAATTTTAATACATCGATCTGTGCAAAAAAAAAATAGAAATTTAGAAACAGAAATTATAGATAATATATATGTTAGTTTACGAATGTCAGTACGAAATGGCATACACTTATAGCAATTATATACTTTTCCACATTTTGTTATTGATGCACTTTGTACTGTACTAAGAATTAAACAATGCAGATAATTAAATTAACATTTAAGGACGTTGATATACCAAGTTAAAATTTTATCCCAAGCATCCTTTAGAGTAAAAAATTGCCTGACTGCTTATAATTTTACAAGTGATAGAATATTATTTATAATTAATTTGTATCGATAGATATATAAAAAATTATATCACATATAACGAACTGTCTTTTATAATAATGCTAGAATCAAAGATTACAATATAATTAATGATTAAGAATTAATGTAAGAAATGAGAAAACTAATAAAATATGAATAAATTTGAGCTGATCATTTAATGATTAATTTAAAAAACAAATTAATTTCATGTTGTTTTTATAAGATCATAAAAAGTAAGAATAGGAAATATATATAGTAACCGAATAAATATGTTTATTTAAAACTTAATATCTTATTCATTGGACAACATATCACGTTCTCTTCTTCTTTTAATTGGACAACACGCTTTACGACTTCATGAAAACAACAACGCGCATGACCTAGTTTGAATCTGTACGATCTGTATCATTTAAACTTCAGAGATTCAAAAAAAACCGCCATTACTTATTGATGCGCAAATGTCTATTGCGCAGGGTTCGGAACCCCCGGACTGGTAACAAAAAAAAACTTAACCGACATATGTACTGTTATAGTTTATGGCTGATGGGCGACGAAAATTGAAATCCGAATCCGTTACTTATCCCATTTCTTATTTCTGTGGTTTTTCTGATTATCGCCTGCAGCCTACAGCTCAAAATTTCCTTGATAACCAGCCCATTTTAGCAATAAATCATGTGGGGTATCGGAGAATATCCACCAGAATATAATCCGTCGATTCACGGACCCTATGATCCAGCTAGATATTACGGCAAACGTGAGTATTTAATTTAAATATCCGTCTTCTTTCTCTTTCAAAATGTACTGTCAATTAATATTTCATTTTTTTTTAACAGCGGACACACCTTTTGGCCAACTAAAATTGAGTGAAGTCGGTGCTTGGGTTGCTCGTCGCGATAAAAATCCATTAGCCTTTGGTCGTCTTATCTCAAGAGGTAATTTTTTATTCCTTAATTAATTTAGGAGATGCTTCTCCTTGAATATTGCATAACATCGAGCATAACCTCTCAATAAGCAGAGACATTGCTTGCAAAAGCGATTATATAACGAGCACAGATCTAATGTATATTTTTTAATAAATTAATTTTATATCTGAACTCGATTGATTGATGAAAAAAATATTAATTATAATTCACTTTTATAGCTTGGTGGCGTTGGCAGCATAAATACATTCATCCCAGGAATGCGCTCTTTGTTGGACCCATGCAATTAGTTGTCGCTGGAATGGGTTTCTTTTACTATCTTAATTACGGCAGGATCAGTGAGTATTGCCTACTTATATATTTGGCAAATGGCCAAGCATTTGAAAGACTGATCCTCCAAAAAGTCAATAAACATATTCATTTTAAGAGTAGTTGTTTTTAAGAATGTTTTCGGGTCTATAGTTTAAAAGGATTGTTTAAATTGTTTTTGTATACTTATTGAAGAATCGACCTTTCGCATTGCCTTTAATCGTCAATTTGTGATTGAAATGTGAAATTGTTGATCAGAATTGTTTGATTAATTTGTTATTTTAATTTACAGAGTGGCATAAGAACTACAAGTACCACTAATATTCTGCAGCGATTGTCTCGCATACATAGAATATACTTCAGAATTCAGAGAAACATGTTAATGCAATTGTGTATCGAATAAACTTGAGTCAAAATAGAAAAATTATATTCAGATATTCGTTCAAAAATTAAACTGTCTTAAGGTAATTGTGTTGTTTTAACTATTCTCCTGAATTAGAGGAAAACCATGATGTCATGACCAATTCAAGCTAGAATCCATGCAAGTTAAAGTTCCTACAATAAGTGATTCCCGCAAAAATCCAAAAAGTATATATTTTTATCAAAAAATATTTAACTAACTTGAAGTAATTTCCTTTAGTAATTTTATTTAGTCTTTAATAAATACTTTAATTACTAATTCTTTCATTCTTAGAAATACCACACTAGTGTTGATCTCTTCAACTTTTTGTTTATTTTAATTATTGGCGTTTTCATAATAATTAAATAACTTTCCTCAGTTGTTTTTATGTAATTACCAAATATTTTATCATGGTAAGTAAGATGTTCATCAATTACTTGTAGTAGTATCGTAATAGTATATTTACTTTCTTACAGTCATTCAATTCTAAAAAGTAGAAAAGCTTTTATAATACATCAGAATTTAAGATTGTAAGTTGTAAATTTATTTGCAAAGCAAATATTTCTTTGAAAAATACTGCTGATTTCACACTCTAGCAGAGTGTGAAATGATGCAGGTGGTTCGGAGGGGAAATTAGTGTCAGACTGGCAGACATTTGATTACAGATTTTTTTGAATCCCTGATCTGAAAACGAATACACTTGACTCTCCCAATATTAACCATCGTAGCATTAACAACCTCGCAATATTAACCACATTCCTCTCGCAATATTAACCAGCAGTCACCTCCAAATCTCACTTTATATACT
>CAJFCO010000130.1:1024512-1047218 GCA_904066015.1 Synergus gifuensis | reverse complement strand
TGCTCTATCTCTTTTACTCTTATGTAAACGCGGAAAGATATTCAGACTTCGACGAGCGTGTATTTTGGCCTTTACTATTAGGAACGTCAAGTGTATACAGGATTACAGGAAAAGTCGTACATATTGTGAACTCGGCCTTAAAAAAAATTGAAAGAATAGAATGTCACAATTGAAGACAGTCGGTGAAATTCAAATAAAGCATTAAAATTGTTTCTTCATTGCTCTTTTTTCAACAAAATTTATTCTCTAATCTTATTAAATACTCATTCTTATTTTATCCCCTTCTTATCAAAAAATGTTCTTTTGCTCCTCGCAACCTTATCAAGAAAGCCACCGATTGGCTGAAGAATACAGGGGCGTATTTTTTGGCTGCGTGAAATCGGCCAATGGGGCCAAAATCAGAGGACAAAACTCAGGTTCTCTAGCAATATGGCTGTCAGTATAAATTTGATGCTTGTAACATGCGTTCCTCTCTGAAAAATTCAATAAATGGACCGCGTCGCTGTCGAATTCAGGAAAAAATACGGTGTGACGTGACTTTTGGTGCCCTAAAACAATGGGAAACAGCAATGAGGGTTAGCTGAGAAAATTTTTTTACCTCTGTATAGTAATTAAAAACAGCAGGTGAGTCTGACAACAATCCCTGTTATTTCCATACTGCCCACCCCTTTGTTGCAACAGAACAGATGCACACAAATGCAACTTATGAAAAATTATCGCTCTAACAACTCTATCATTTGACACCTTAAATATGTTATTTCTTACTGATTTTGACCCAACTTGCACAACATAATTGACATATAAGTAAAAAAGACGCGTCCTTGCTGATGGCGTTTCCTACTGCATCATCGCCAGTGGCTTATCCCCTTTTTAAAACCCAAACACACAAACTTCACTTTCACAAAAAATATATAAACAGGGGTCAGTACCAATCCTAAAGCGATTTAAGAAGTAATTAAATTACAGAATTGAATTTGTTAATTATTATAAAGGAATGTGTCATATTATGTACTTCCTAATATGTAATTGCTATATTTCGCGATGACAATAAATAAACTGTACATACATACTTATTAAAATGTAAAAATAACTAATTTATATGAAAATATATTTTCAAAGCAAGTTTATTTTCCATTTTGAGGTTTTTATCTACGTTTTATATATCTTATATATTTAGATCCGGAATCTATTTTTAGTGTCACTTTTCTCTGTATGAAAAATTGAAATTTATTGTTGACCCTGGATTGAAGTCATGTTAACCCAGATTTTGATGAAAGTAATATAAATAAACAGGTGCTTAAGAACCGAAAAGGGAGGCGCGGCTCTGAATGCCATAGAATAATTAATAATATTTTCATAATTTGGAGCCATAATCATATGTTTTAGCATTAAATCTGTCATCTTACTGATTCAATAAATTGAGAGATTTCCAAAAGCTTTTCAGAGCAACCTCGATTTCTTATTTGCTATAAAAATATTATTATATTGGCAAACTGGATTAATATTACTTAACTTCTTAGAGACTTTATTTTTGTTGATAAATTTTAAAAATTTGACATATCTCACGCAAAATATTATGTATATTCATAACATAAATGGATTTGCGTTTTTTACAAAATATGGATAAAAAATTTTTATATACTTTCTGGAGGGAAATATTTCTATATTTTAGTACCAAGATATTAAAATGAAAATCATCGAAATTTCTAATTAAAAAAAAAAAAAAAATTTGTATAGTTCTACCTAAAAAATAATTTTTGCGATAACTGTTAAACGCTTTTCTCTTTGACGTAATGCTTTGCAAAATGCGCGCACATATTACAGCTCAAACCGAAAAAACATGTCAGAATTTTTTCTAATTCTAATAATACCCTGCTTGGTTAAACAATTAAAATGCACGTGAAAAAACCTCTTGTATGTTCGGTTGCAATCTTCCTTTATTGCAGATAAATATGATAGGCGGAAAAGATAAAATGACAAGAATAAATTTGAATCAGAGGAAACTTCTAATAATTTTTTAAACAATTATTTCAGAACTTAATACTCAGCTTCAAGTTTAAGGAACATTATTGAACTAACAAAGATTATTTGCTTATTATAAAATGTAGAAAAATATATCTTTCCATTTATAAACAATTTAAAAATAGGATGAATTAATTTTTGATGGAGAATTTTTTCATTCTGAGAATAAAAAGTTGGAATTGAAAGAAATTCATCAACTTTTAAAGTTATGAATTTGAAATCTCTAATTTGGAATGTTATTAAGTTTAAAATGGTTTAGTTTTGAATGCCTAGTTCTATATTGATATAATAATTCAATATTAAAGCCTCAAATTTAAAATTCTTCAATTTCCGAGGTTAATGCTGGTCGCCTGGAAAATTTAATGATAATTTTGCTATAATGTAGGTAGGGGTAAATCGAAAATTCATGGGGATGGGGATTGATTGGAGATACGTCAATTGAGCTGTATGCAACAATCTCGCAGGCGTAGAATGTTCAGACATTTATGCGAATATTTTTGTTTAAATTTCACCTAAAAATCGAAGGATTGTTGGATTTCGCGGCAAAATTACTGATCTATTTTCAAAAAGTGTATTTCAAGTTAGGGTAGGAGAAGTTTAAGGAAAAAGTGAGGGAACTTCCGTTTTTTCGGTCTAACTATCTGGAAACCCTACGCAAGCGCAATATCTGTCGCAGATTCCCGTGTCACATTACATACTGAGTTTCTTGTTTCTGGAATTTTATTGCCTGGACAACAGTCTCAGTCGCTTTGCCCATAGTAGTAAAGTTGCTTACGTTTGCTTTCTATTCGCTCACTTTCTTCCCCACCAACATATCCTAAAGAAAGTCAAATTCACTTATTGAATAGAATCAACGGCAAAATGATTTCAAAGCGTTTGAAATTGACATTTTGAAATTTTAAATATAAATAAAAACCTCAAAAGTCTCATGTATTTAGTAAATTATTATCTTTCTTGGGCAAACTAAACTTTTCCGTTTAAAAACAATATAAAAAGTTTCCCGACAAGTAGAAAAAGGACTATTTGCACTTTACATAGGTCACTTCTTCCTTTTTCGAATATGTACTTAAAATAATCATAAAATTCTCTTATGGTGATACGTATAAAATTAATCGGAAAGAAAGGCCTGTATGAGTTTGATTTTTAGATTCTAAAAAGTGAGAGGTGACTTATCGAAACTAATACGCCTCTTTCTATTTGTACAAGTTCCTCAATTCATCACTCCCGGCACTTGTACAAATACCTACTTGTGTATCTCTATTATTTTTAAGAGAGAACATTCATGAAATTTGTCATCAAGTAATTTTTTTAAAAAATATCTTTTGAAAAAATTTGATTAAAAAAAGCTAAAAATACTAATATAATCTTTCGTCTGTTTTCAGAGACTCAAAAGCATTGGTTTAAGTGTTTCTGATAATCATGACATCAAGGTATGTTATTACATAAATTTTTATCTTCGAATCTAAAACTAAATATTGTTCATCAATTTCTTCAAACCAAATGTTGTATATTATTAAATGTCTGAGGGCTTGTAATCTTTATGTCCTCAGGTCATGTACTTTTTTTCAGATAAAAGTGACTGGTATTCTTTCTCTCTAAGCCTAAGAATTCTATGGAAAGTTGATAACTTGATACCAATTTTAATACCTACCAAAAGCTTTTAGTTGGAAAAGAGAATATTTATGTCAGGGTATTCAAGAAAATCGATACCAAATTGTTATCACACGCACGCTTTTAGTGATAAACATAATAAATAGTTCTTTTCCATTACTCTAAGGGTGTTAGCACTGTTAGCCTTCAAATTTTAGAAAACGCAAAAAAAAATTTACTAAAAAAATATTTGAATTCGACATTTTTTCACTGTGTATTCTGATTCATCTTTCAGAAAAGAATAATATTAAATACTAAAGGAAAGAAAGAAATAAAGAAGCGATATTTTAAGGAATTTTTTTATCTATAATAATATATCTTACAAAATCCTAATTCCAAATCCAACTCACTGTTAAATATGCATAATTTGCATAATACTTTTTACTTTTCTGTGGCTTAACAAACTTTAATTGACAGAAAACAATTTTTTTTTTTTTAACTTTTGTGCCGTTCTGAGTAGCCAATTTCCAGTGTTTTACACACGTTTCTCCTAACACTCAATCTCACAGAAACCACATTCATAAGGCAATAAACCTTCACAACTACATATCATATGCCAGACATTCTTTTCATTCCAAGCTTCAAAGCAGTTTTTAACAGAGAAAATAATTATTTTTATGTACAGCATGGCAGCTCGGAAAAGCTAACAAAGCTAATCTCACGTGAGACTGAAAAAAGAATACACAGTTTATTACATAAAATCCACATAAATTTTTTTTAAATATTGAAGGCAGAAATTAAATATTTTTCTTAAAATTTGTGTATGATTGGCAGTTCAGTTGCGTTAAAAAAAATAAATAACAACGTTGATAATACTGTTCCGAACTACACTTTTTTTCAGTTTTTAATTGTCTGATAAGATTAAAGAAATGGCAAGTATAATGAGAAATATAATTGCGCCCTTGTTGTTTGAAGAAGTCGTGGTAAAAATGTTAGTTAAATTACTTAGAAAGAAAAAAAACACAATTTGAATTAAGTTTAGAAATAGAATATGTATTGTAAAAGAAATTTCTATAATGATCATTGATCAAAGTAATGTTGTGTAATCTTGCGTACCTAACTGAATTTATATAGAACTTCTCAAAGGTAGGTACACAATAGAACAGTAAAACTGTCATTAACATGGTTCTATAATGAACCATCGAAAGGGCTTTGAGCACAATGGTGAGCCGAACTTGTAATTTGAATCCGAAGATGGTTCTGTCCTTTTCTATCATATTGTTTCATCTCCCTTGTTACGTATGAAAGAAAAGGACAGAACCATCTTGGAGTCCAGGCAATAGGTTCGTAATAGATTCGTTACAGTTGGTAACAGATGACGCACTTCAGATCTGGAAACTATATTATATTGAATTTACAGCCCTTAAATAACTTATTTATGGTACGTTATTTATGGATCGGGCCTGCCTCTGCAAGCAAGTGATATATTGATTTTAGGTTTAAATATTTTATCAAAGATTGTTGTCTGTTAATTAATAATAATAACGTGATTTTATTTATTCTTTTCTAGGCTAGATAGGCTATTTATTCTATTGGAGGCGGGGACGAATGCTGTGACTAAACGCGCAGCAGCTCAACAATTAGGAGAAGCTCAACGGTTACATCCACATGAACTGCACCACTTATTGGCCAGAGTATCGAAGTTACTAAAATCACCACAATGGGACACAAGAGTATCAGCAGCACATGCTGTTCAGGCAATTTTGTCCCAGGTTCCACCTTGGGATCCGGAACCCTTCAAAGAGGAAGCCAATCCAGAAACAAAACCAAATCAACACAGGTTGAGCAACACAAATCGAAAGCTAAGTCTGCACGATTTCGACATGGGTCGAGTACTGGCGATAAGTTCTCACCTTACGGGATCGGAAGGAAGCGAATACGATGTTATCACCGAGGAGCAATCCTTGTCGAATCAAGAAGAAAAGATTGCTACCAAATTAGGTTTGCATCCGCGACTCATGGGCGTTGATGCAGCCGATTTGTTTACAGCAGAAGATTTAGCTCCTATCGTTTCCTCCCTTGTTTCGAAAAATTCACCTATTAAAGTTTCGGTGGAAGAAACTTTGGGCCAGGGTGAGGGTCTTAGCAGGCGCGAAATGAACAGGGCGAAACGCAAGGTGGGTTACGTTTTATCTGGCTATCTTACCAATGTTGAATCTTAAATTTAATTTTTGGAACTTGTTTATAACTCTAAATATTTTAAAATTTTAGGCTCGGCAGTCGATATCGAAACAACGTTCCAGAGATCCAGATGAAGCGTCATCGGATCACACTAGTTCATCTAATAATCAGTCACAAGCAAACAGTAGTTTAGAATCTTCAGGGAAAAAAATCAAATTAGAGGAAACAATCTCAGAAAGTTGGTGGAGTTCCAGTTCCAGCGAATCAGGACCTCCAGTACCGGATGGAACAGGATGCTGGCCAGAAACTGCCATAGACTGGCCGCTAGAATTCTTCGCAGAAAGTTTGTGTAACGACTTGTTTAGCCAAAAGTGGGAAGTGCGACATGGAGCGGCAACAGCTTTAAGAGAACTAGTTCGTCTTCATGGAAAAGGTAAAGAAAATTCATTATCTAGAGTTACTCTTCAATGTTTTCCCATTGTACGTTTTGCACATTTCTAAAATTCTTACAATTTTCAGGAGCTGGAAAATCTAAGGACCAGACAGTGCAGGAAATGGAGGAGAGTCACCGGCAATGGGTAGTGGATGCAGCACTCCGTCTTCTCTGCGTTTTAGGATTAGATCGATTTGGGGATTTTGTGTCGGACCAAGTGGTCGCCCCAGTTCGAGAAACCTGTGCTCAAGCCTTAGGCTCACTTGTGTTACTGATGTCGAAAGAGAAGGAAAAAGTCGATTCCAATAAAGATATAATGGGTATTCTATCCGTTATGCTAAAACTTTTAGAGCACGATGAGTGGGAAGCAAGGCATGGAGCTTTGCTCGCCTTAAAGTACTTGCTTGCTGTGCGAGACGATCTTCTAGACGAACTTCTTCCGAAAGCTTTCCCTGCTATCATGAAAGGACTCGCTGATCCCGTAGATGATGTGGGTGCAGCTGCTGCAAGTGCCCTTATTCCCGTAGCATCTACTTTGCCTCGATTACTCGATGGGGCTCAACTCGAAGTCGTCGTCGTGAGACTTTGGGAACTTTTAAAAGATCAGGACGATCTAGCGGCTGCTTGCAATAGTTTTATGGGCCTTTTGGCTGCTATTTTATCATTGCCAGCTGCCCGTGCTTGTCTGGCACCTCAGTCCTTGTCCGAAGTTTTGCCCCGTCTTTGGCCATTTCTCAGTCATTCAAGCTCGAGTGTCCGGAAAGCAGCACTGCAAACCCTCCAAACTTTAACTGGAGACGATGGAGACAAAACGGTTAATAGAAAAGAACGCTGGGGTGAAGGTGGTGGACTCGTTTTGCAGGAAGCTCTCCGTCATGTGTTCCAGCGAGTATTAATTGAACACGTGCCTTCAATCCAGGAGCTAGCGGAGCGTGTTTGGGAGAATCTAGTCGTTCGGAGTGATCTCGAAATGTTACTGCACGCGGCGTGTCCTTTAGTCAGCACTTGGCTCTGCCTTGCCATGCAACCTGAGCACATGCCTTTTAACCTCAGTCTCTTAATGAATGTCCTTCCTATACAAAAGAACGCGAAAAGCAGTCAGTCGGTTGGCAACTGCGAGGGGCCTTTAGATCTTGCAAGTGGAGCAAATAACATTGTTAAACCGACATCGGAGCTCAAAGTTTACTTAGGAGGAATAGAAACTGTCGCTCAAAATATACGACATGCGAATGTGGTTCAAGCTCGTTGCATGGCATCTAGAATGCTTGGATTACTTTCGAGCTACGTGGTGAAGCCAGCACCAGGAGTTGAATACACTTCGGAAATTCCAAGTCCTGGACTTTGTTACGCCAAGGTTTTGTTGGCTCATCTGACTTCGAGATCTGCGCTGCAAAGGATGGTTGTTGGTCTCACTATGTCGTATTGGGCTGCGCTTGATCTTTCAAAGCCGCCAGATGTGCCGGACATTCTTAGGTATTTTAGAAGCTTTCGACTCTTTTTCAAATTCTAACAAGACTTTAAACTCTATATGTAACTGAGTTATAATTTGTTTCAGGGATCAATTGCTGGCATGTTTGAACGAGTGTGTCTACTATGATGAAATTGCAGGGGCATTCACTCGATTATTACACGAGAGCCGAGACTATATAGCAACTTTGAAACACTACAAAATACCTGTACCTATGGAGGTTAATAGCTCCGGTGTGATGACCCTAGATCAGATAGCTGTTCTGGCCTCAAAACCAATCCCTGGAGTTGTGATAAGCGGACCTTCTGAAAATCACGGTAACGGATCTGTTTCCACGATTGGAAATAGTCCAGTTATTATCAAGCTCAAAACAAAACTAGTCGAGAGTTTGGAGGAACGTCGGCGGGCGCTCGAGTCAGGTGCTCAAACAACTTCGAATCAACAACAGGCACTTAATGTTACATCCATGGCAGCTCTTGCCGGAGCCGCGACCATGCTCAAGTGTCTTCCTGTACCTCCGCAACCTTTGAACCCACTCGTTAAACCACTTATGGAATCAATCAAACGCGAGGAGGACGAAGAACTGCAGAAGTTGGCAGCCAAGTATTTGGCTCATCTCGTCAACTTCTGCGTCGAAAGGAAACCATCTCCAAATGCTAAGGTTCTTATTAATATCTACTAACTACTGTACCTTTCTATGATTTGAAATTGCTTAAAATCCTTTAAGACCTTGAAATTTCTGGGAAAACACTAGAAATCTCAAATAAATTTCTTGAAATTCTTAAAAATCTTTTGCAATATAGCTATTACATACTTTAAATCTCTTGAAACATTTTAAAACATTTTAAAACATTTTTAAATCTTTAGTAAATATTAATAATATTAATATTTAGCCTTAATATTAATGGCCGGGGAATTATAAAGAAGTTTTATGGCAATCCTGTAAATAAATTACAAATTATAGCAAAATTTCAATTTATTTTTAGATAGCAACAAATTTGTGCACCTTTCTATGTTCGGACGCCGAATTTACTCCGAGAATAACAGCTGGATCTCCCGGAGAACCTTTTGATGGAATTTTGACATTAAATAACAGGCAGAGACACGCTGAGAGAGTAGCGTACAATCGAGGGACAGGTGGAGGAACCAGTTGTAGTAGAGGACCCGGTCGACCGCCAGCTACGGAAATTCCTTTGGAAGAACTGCTAGCCTGTGAGGAACCTGAGGCCAAAGCTGCTAGAACAAGACGACGAGGAGCTACACTTGCCCTCACAGCTATAGGTTAGTTTAAGAAATTTAATTTAACCGTAAAAGAAAAAATTGAAGAATTCTGTAGTTTAGATAATTTTCACTTTTTCGATAGCAACTCTACTCGGTACCCATCTGCCATCTCGATTGCCTCATCTTTGGGATTTAATGGTTCCGTCAATTATACGAAACACTGCAAAGACTGAAAATACCTCTCAACAAAAGGATTTCGAAGAAAAAGTCAATCAATTAGTGTTCAGCTTACAAGTGTTAGAAATAATGGCTCCAAGTCTGGCTCAACCCCTTCTACCTCAAATATTAGAGTGCCTTCCCTGTTTATGTATCCTCCTAGCTCATCCCTATAAATCAGTGAGACATATGTCGGCCCGCTCTATAGCTGTTCTCGCTTCTCTTGACATTGAAACGGTAAATATGATTTAAAAATTTTCCGTAAAACCACTTCTTGAAAAAGAATATATTGAAAATTACCTCTTTTTCTAGACAATGGACTATGTAGTGAAAAATGTGATTCCCTCGCTTGAAACCATCAGTGCGGAGGAAGGAATAAATAGGGTGAGACCAAATGACGTAGACATTCGACGTCAAGGCGCTGCGGAGGCTTTGACTTGTCTTGTAGAGGATTTAGGAGTAAGAGTAGTTCCATACGCAGTCTTATTTATGGTACCTTTGCTTGGAAGGATGAGTGATCAAAATCAAGCAGTGAGATTAGCTTGCAGCTCTACTTTTGCCACTCTTGTTCAATTATTGCCCTTGGACCCTGGCGCGATCACCGGTTCATCTCATCTTGTGTACGTGAAAATGATTTTGAAAGTACATATTAACCAAAGTAAACTAGTAATTACTAGAAAATTAATTTAATTTTATCATTTTTAGAGAGAAGAAATCTCAGGAACGGCGATTTTTGGAACATCTCTTGAATCCACACAACATTCCTGATACGAAATTAACAGTTCCTGTTGCTGCGGAACTTCGATCGTATCAACAGCAGGGATTAAATTGGCTCGACTTCCTCAATCGTTATCAACTCCACGGTGTCCTATGTGATGATATGGGCCTTGGGAAAACACTACAAACACTTTGTATCCTTGCTTTGGATCATCACAGGAATCGTCAAGCACCACCTAGCCTAGTTGTATGTCCGCCAACTCTTACAGGTAAAAACGAAAAGAGTTTGATTAGAAAAACTGAGAATATTATTCCACTTTCCCTTACGGAAAATTCTATTTAATATTTATTAATTCTGTTTGCAGGTCACTGGGTTTACGAAGCTGAGAAGTTTTTCAAAGCACGTGATCTTTCTGTAATCCAATATGCAGGAACACCTCCAGATCGAGAAAAAATGCGACCGCGAGTCGCTCAATACAAACTCGTAGTTGTGAGTTATGATATCGTGCGAAAGGATATCGAATTCTTTGAGGCAATTCAGTGGAATTACTGTGTTCTGGATGAAGGTCACATTATTAAAAATGGGAAGACTAAAAGTGCGAAGGCTGCCAAAAGGCTTCATGCTCACCATAGATTAATCCTTTCCGGAACTCCAGTGCAGAATGATGTTCTAGAATTATGGTCGCTTTTCGACTTCCTAATGCCCGGGTTCCTCGGTAGTGAGAAACAATTTGCGGCTAAATATTCCCGACCTATCTTAGCATGTCGGGAATCTAAAGCCGGAGATAAGGAACAGGAAGCGGGAGCTCTAGCGATGGAAGCTCTTCACCGACAAGTACTACCATTCCTTTTGAGAAGAAATAAAGAAGACGTTCTGAAGGATCTACCACCCAAGATCACTCAAGATTATTATTGCGAACTTTCGCCTCTGCAACGAACTCTCTATGAGGACTTTAGATCTAGACATTCTGCTACACTAATGACAAATTCCTCGGACTCTTCTGCTAACAATCCTCATGGTGGTCACGTGTTTGAAGCACTGAGGTACTTGAGAAATGTTTGTAACCATCCGAAACTAGTTCTTAATCCTCGACATCCTCAATATCAAACGGTTAGTATAAACCTTTATTTTCGTATATTTTAAGTATTAATTAGAGTAGAAACATCACCGAGGTTAACGAAAATTTATCCT
The DNA here is from genome assembly GCA_904066015.1 of Synergus gifuensis. Taxonomy (NCBI): domain Eukaryota; kingdom Metazoa; phylum Arthropoda; class Insecta; order Hymenoptera; family Cynipidae; genus Synergus; species Synergus gifuensis. The sequence goes on along the minus strand of CAJFCO010000130.1, from coordinate 1,036,178 downwards.
ATTTTTAGATTTGCAATTCATTAAAACTACAACAAAGTACCTTAGCCGAAATCGAGCATGGAGCAAAGTTACCAGCCCTTAAGCAACTTTTGCTTGACTGTGGAATTGGTCAACCACAACAACAACAGCCAAATCGGAATTCAACCATGAACCCAATAATTGCCCTTGACGGACAACAACAAACACAACAATTAGTGAGTCAGCACCGAGCGCTGATCTTTTGTCAATTAAAAGCGATGTTGGACATCGTTGAAAAAGATTTACTTCGCGTTCATCTACCAACTGTGACATATTTACGATTAGACGGAAGTATACCTGCTGCACATAGGCATTCGGTAGTTGCACGGTTCAATGCAGATCCTTCTATAGATGTTCTTTTATTAACAACTCAGGTTGGAGGACTTGGTTTGAATTTAACAGGAGCGGATACAGTTATCTTTGTGGAACACGACTGGAATCCTATGAAGGATTTACAAGCAATGGATCGAGCTCATCGCATCGGGCAGAAGAAAGTGGTAAATGTTTATCGGTTGATAACCAGGGCGACAGTTGAAGAGAAAATTATGGGACTCCAGAAATTTAAGTTGATGACTGCGAACACAGTTATTTCTACAGAAAATGCTTCGTTAGAAACTATGGGCACTGATCAGGTATGACATAGAAAATCAACATTCACCTTTTAAAACGTCAAAAACATTAAAAACTCTGACTATTAAGTACCTCAATAGAAGCTAATTAAATATCACTGTCTTTCAGCTTTTTGACCTCTTTTCCTTGGACAATAACAAAGATAGAAGATCCGATCAGTCCGATGACGGCAGCTCCAAGGTCAGTGGAGTTCCCGGAGTAAGTCGCACAGTTCTTGAAATCCTTCCCGAACTCTGGGAACAACAACAATACGACGACGAATACGATCTCGATTCTTATCTTTCCACTTTGAAGACCGATAATCAACAGTAATTTTTTTTTATACATCGTTATCATAAACTAGTTTCTAAAGCCAATTTATTTTCCAGAATTTAGTTTTTAATTTAAAGATTTAGTCTTTAGCGTCAAATGAACACTCAAGCGATTCGCTTAGACTTAGGAACAATAAGTTCAAGTAAATTTTAGGGTTTTTTTTTTTTATTTATATTAACTTATCAAAATGTCAATACACCTATGATTTGTACCAAAGTCATCTTGCGTGATTTTTTCACACGATCAAGGTTGTTTGAAATGAAAGAGAACAGCGATTGATTAAGATTTCTCTTTATCTATAATAACTTATAAAAATGTCAATGCACTTAAAATTACAATTTGTATCAAAATGATACGAGGTACTGTCATTTACACGCCCATAGTTGTTTTCCTCTATACTCCTAAAGACGTAGTCAGGGTAAAATCAAGAAAGCAATTCTAATTTTAGACGAGGTAAAATTTGTTTAGAAATACTGTCAATATTTAAAACAAACAGGAATTTAAAAACATTTAAAAATTTAATTTAAAACACTCAGCTTTTCAAGAACATAAAAAGGGACACCTCATGGAAGAATTCTGACAAGGCCATCGGTTCAACTACGTTCCTTCCGAATCGTACATTCAATATTAATTAACAAACATTGGAAAAACTGGTATCTACAACTTGGATTTGCACTTGGGATCTAAATTACCCGCGGCAAAAATATTCTGAGGATCTAGATGAGATTTGGCTGCTCGATAAAGAGAAACGCCAGCGTTTCCAACAGCTTCGGGATAAAAAGCTGCTCGCATTTTTCCTACGCCGTGATGATGCGAAAGAGATCCTCCATTGGCGAGAATTTCTTCTCTCGCAGCTTCCTCTATTGCCTCGTAAGTCTCGACTGGATTGGTTAAGCCTTGATAATTAAATGCCATATAAAAGTATATACAGCATCCTGCGTCGTAAGTCTGTGTGACGCGACAGGAGACTAAATAAGACATAATTCCTCTCATCGTGCAATCGCGAATGACTCTTGCTTTAACGTTCTTGCATAAAGCGTATGCGCGATTCCAGGAGACGGAGGTTTCGAAAGATTCTGCGAGCACTCCGTAGTCAAGTCCCAGATCGCGAATGTATGCAATTACGAAGGTCAGGGTGTAACCTCGTTCTCCATTACTCTCACCGGCTGGGACACCGTTGAATTTTTTTGCGACTTTATAGATCTTCTGCTCCTGAGTCGAAACATCGATATTCGTGTGACCTTCGAATAAAAGCGTTGCGACGCATATACTGTCCCAATTGTAGCCTTTTATCTTTGTGACGTAGGCGTGCTTCAACCCTTGAAGAAGAACTCCACCCCAGCCAGTTTCTGGTCTCAAAGCTTGACCGAATTTGAACTGCTCATTGTCCATAAGTCGAATACTCGCTGGCTGACAACGTTGTCTTGCGACCTGAGAAATATTAGAAAAAACTTGCTTTTATAATTTTAATTTCTTATATCGGGAAACAAGTTTGAGAATTTTCGGATGATAATTACCTCTCTCATGGCACTGACTCCACTTGCGAAGTCAGGGAAAACAATACTTCCGTATTTTACTACTCGTGGTAGTGGCCTGATTTTAAAAACGACTTCAGTGACTACGCCAAGAGTACCTTCGCTTCCAAGAATCATTTGATCGAAGTCGGGTCCGCACGACATTCGTGGAACCTGGAAACCTTTTTCCAACGTCACCACGGAATCTTCAATCCTTCCAGTGACCATTCTTAGTCGAACGACGAGATCCTCAATGTTACCGTAAACATTTTTCTTCATACCGCTCGCCCTTGTTGCGACCCACCCTCCTAAACTATTTAAACATATAATTTCTTGTTAGAATCATTACTTTATAAATTAACGTGTTCAAAACAAAAAAAGAGCTACTTCGTATCTGTCAATTTACAAAGCTACCATATAATTTATACAGGATTTTTAAGTTTCTCAAGTTCACAGCTCCAATTTTTGAGTAACCATTCTGTTAAATAAAACGTTTAAAAATGACAGCCACGAATTAATTCCTTCTCGTTTGAACAGTATAAAATTATTTTGGACTTTTTTTTTTAAATTTCAGGAAAATCTACCTTGAAAATTCGTAGGAATCTGGTTCATGCCCGGAAGTAAGCCCCTGTAAACGAAGCTCACGTTCCAGGTCTTGACCAATGATTCCAGCTTCGCAACACGCTAACAAATTTTCCCTATCAATCCATAATATTCTATTCATTTGAGAGGTATCGAGTGATATGATAGTCCTGCGTTCATTTGTGGGACAATTTGCTGCACCGCTGACACTTGTCCCGCCTCCAAAGGGTATGCAAGCTACGTCGTGTTCTCCACAGATTTTCACAATCGTTTCGACATCGTTGTGGCATTCTGAAATAGAAAATAAATAAATTACTAAATAAGTAAGAACTAAAGTGACATTTTCAACATAAAAAGATTTTTTTCTCTAAAGAATTTTAGTATATATAAAAATAATTTACTTGGCCATAGGACAATGTCCGGTATTCTTTGGTATGATCCGTATTTTAGTAAGAAAATTTCTCTTAAGGTGTGACCATGAGCTCGAACTAAACGATCAACTCCTTCCGTCGAAAATTCAATTCCGCTTTGTTTGATTGCTTCCAGAAAATTTGTTGATAAAATTGGTTCTGGATATGTTTGCGGTAACGCTTGAGCTTCATGCTTTTTTGTTACGTCTACTTTTAATACTTCTTGTACCCAGACTGTGAAGTATGGTAATGTTTTGTTTCCTATTGGGTAACTAGTAGAAAAAACCAAATAAATCATTTATTCTTTTTCAGTTAACACATAATTTACTATGCAAACCTATTTTATCTCGAAGAGTGATATTTTTTCATCTTTTTGCATTAAATAAAAGTAAAGAATAACAGTTTCCTCTGAGGGTTTCCTCTTTCCAACTTTATAAAGTAAGATTCTATTCTTATCAGTATCAACAATCTTATCAAGAACACATACCATAAGTCTAGCAAACATTACAATAAAATATAAGAAAAAAATATAAAATATTTTCTATTCAAGATTTCAGAATATTTTTATTGTACGAAAATAAAAGGTATTACACGACTTTATATAATTAAAATTACGTAAAAAATGATTCTAGTACAATACTCACTTTTTCCATTCATTATGAATATCCACTTTACGCAATGTTATTAGGTACTTGGAATAATAAGCGACTGCATGTGAAAATGTTGGCAGTTAAGTGTGAAATTAATTCAAGGATGAAAAGCATATAAAATTCAAAATTTTTTAAAAAGATATGTATTAGTACATATTTGCAATTTAAATAATAGAGCAAAAGTTCATAAGTGAAAAAGTTAAAATTTCATAATTTACAAATTTGGTTTTGAAATAAATAAACATTGCAAAATAAAAATAAGCCACTGTGAATAATTATTTCAGTTTCAGTCAAGCATTTAGAATTTAAATATCACTCTTATCTCAGAAGCTGTGTATGCAACTAATTGAAAATCTAGGTACTGACGTATATATTTAAACAACGATTACCACACTGGAGAAGAGAAATGTATTTCAGCACCTAAGTAAATGGAATTAACATCTGAAGGATTCAGATTCTTTAGTTGCTTCACAATGTAAAATACATACACATAGTTTCTTGCATAGCAAACTACATAGTGTTTGTTGAAGGTCGTCGAAAATATGACTCACTCAATTTTTATTATTATGTAATTTTTTTATTGCATTTAAATTTTCAAGGGACCCAGGGACATGAATGTTTGATTTTCTACTTAACACATACCGATTTCCGGTAAACTCGATGACGTTATTCTCGTTGACACTAAACTGCGAATCCTTGTAGCCCCAGCCGTTCCATTTGAGCAAATCTTGTCTGAAAATTAAAAAGTCGTAAAAAGTCAATAGCTTGAAATAAACCTATAATGCTTATTTTCACTTACTTTTGAAATAATAAAATAAGATTTTTTATATTGATTCAAATGAAACTGTGAGACCCTTGATAAATCTAAAAAGATTCAAAAGTTTTTAAAAAATTTCAAAATGAATTGTTTAAAAAATTCGAAAGATTTCAATAGAAATCAAAGGAATTATAAAGAATTCAGGGTAAATTCTGAGTAATTCAAAAGAAATTAAATCAATAAGTATTGCATTTAATTAAATTTTAATTTTGAGTGTGGCGCTGTTTATTCAACCTTTTAACTCACAAACTTTACACAATGAATATTTACGTATATGCGAACTTTCATTGCATATTTACAAGTAATTCTTGTAAGAGTAGAAAGACTTCATTTTTATTACTTAAGTGTTGAAATATGACTTGAGTCTACGCTTAAAAAACACTTATTCGAAAATTCATTTTACAATTTTCTAAATAGAATATTTTTTGGAACTTTAATTGTTAGAAGTGATTAGTAATTATATAAAAAATTGCAATAGTGGATTTTTTAAATGTAAAAATTACTTGACTGTCTGTATTTACTTAACCCTATAAAAATGGCATTGTCCCTAATTGCGACTATTTTTTGCGATTTCTATTCTTAGACTTCGGTATCTATTTTTCTAAGTTATTATATCACATAAAATTGAAATTTATGATCAATATGAGAATAAAAATTTTGCTTTAAAAGCAATAGTAAGATCACATTAAAAAAACTCTTTTAAAAATATTGTAAATTGATAAACTATTGATAACTATTTAAAGTTTTGGAAAATTTCATTTCGCGGGCGAAAATGAAGGCATACCAATCAGAAGCAACATATTGATTTTTTCCAGACTTCACTAGACTTTACTGGATAAAATAGCGCATATGGCTGGAGGGAGATTACAAGTGTGTTCCATTTAAGATGATTTACACATGTACAGTAAATACCAAAAGTGTATATCTACTTTTTATTTCATAAAAGAAATTCTCGATTGCAATTAAACTTGGAGAAATACTTTATGGATTGTGTGGGATAAATAATAAATACGTACGAAACCTATATTCACATAGAGGCACCACCATTGATTATTTGATCGATACCCTTTCCTTGAATTTATTACGTAAATAATATTTGCATAATATACTCTTTCACTGAGAAAATGCCATCCTGGAGTGAGTCACAATTTATGAGGTGTGGCTTTTTCAACATTTAACTAATAAGCTCTTTAATACATATTTAAAAATTATTATTATTTTTATAACTGCAGCTATTTCAATCAACATCATTAATTTATTTAAAACTAAAACTCAATTCTTTATTTATCACGATCTGTTATGTCAACACTTTATATTAATATTAATAGAAGTATTTATAATTAGAAGAATATAATGAGTACAATTTTTGTTTATTAATTATGCGCAAAAAATTGAGTAGATTTTTTATTATTTTGATTGATCAATATACTATAAAAATATTCTCGAATAAAAAAGATATATTAGAAATTATTATGTATTTAAAGTAAATAAACAAATTAGAAGGCCTTTGCACTTGCAAGCGACTCTTTAATGTCAAGCATAGAAAGTGAAAGGGATTCTTAAGATTGTTGCGCCTTTAAACTTGAAATTGCTATTAATTATTTGAATCATAAATCGATCTATCCAGAACCCACAGTTTACGAGCCTGGTCAATTTTTTATATGAGTAGGGCACCAAAATTTAGAAAAACTTACCTGACTTTTGGCACAGCACTTTTCACACACGTCAGACCATTGAGATTGGCTGTGTCAGCCGGTATCTCATATTTGACAGATTTGTCGGTCATATCACGGGTTTTTTAAAAACAGAAATCCAAATATTTCTTGGCCGCACGATTTTATTACCACACGCGACAATGTACAACTTAAACACTGCCTAGTGCCTCACTGTCGGTAGAAAAAGCACCGGCGGCAAGCCAAATTTAAATCGATAAAGCCCCCGCCCGAAGAGAATCCTCCAACAATCCCAACAATCCTATAGTATAATATACCTAGTCCTATATCACCGAGTCTTGCCAAAGTTTATGTGGGGACTTGAACCAATCACCTTCTCTGAGACTCTACAATGTTGACTTTTCTCCACAAGGAAACTTCCAAGCTTTACAAATAAAAAAAAATACTCAAAAGAAATCAGATAAATTTAAAAGAATTTGAAAATTTAATGTCCAACAACATTCAAAATAACTAAAAATAATTTAAAGTCCATTTAAAATAATTCAAGTGAATCACGAAGTAATAGTGAATTAAGTGAATTAAAATGATTGAAACAATTCTCATGCAAAATTTACCACTTGTAAATTCACCATTCTTGTAAAGAGATATACATACACATACAATTAATGGACATAAATACTCATTTGACTATGCATAACAAATTTTTCATAAAAATCGAAAGTTTATTTTACGCAGAATGTTTTTTTTATGGTTTCAATATCGACTTATTCATTCGTATTTAAATGACAAAGAATACAAATTATGTTTACACGGGTCACTCGGGTCTAATATCAAGAGGTGGTAGAAGAGCTGTTTTGCATATTTTCAAGTTTAAATATTTGATGGTCAAATTGACTATATAATATACAGAGTTGAGTGTTGAGTTGTGTTAGAGAGAGGGGAAAGGAGAGAGTGGATGAAAGAAAGTTATTGTGAATTCAAATGTTTTTTGGTCCCTCTATTTTCTCATTTAAAATCACGTATGAATTTCTCTATTAAATAGTTATGATTCTGGATCTTTCAAGTGAGAAGTTACCCTAAAAAATTTAAGAATTACAAGGCATTACAAGGTATAAAAGAGCGCGAAAGAAAATCCTAACCTGCAAGTTCTCATTGAAAGAAAAAGTGAGTCACAAAGATATAGAAATCAATCATAAATAATGTCCCTTCAAACCTCGTTTTGACGTTATTTTCAAATTCATTTACATAGATTAAAAAAAAATGTCTATTTCAATCAAATCTCGAGATGCACAGATAGCTTGGCAACTTCATAATGAGATAAATCGACACAATGTGACAGGAATAACTGAAAATGCAGCTTTCCCAAACGATGTAAGTCTATTTTCCTTTCTTTTAAATCGTTAGATTAATTTCAAGCCCAAATAATTTTAATCCCTGAAACTCAATTGAGTCTCTTCAATTTAGTTCATATAATTTTGATTTTATTTTAAGATAATAATTAATGGTGTTTTTTTACAGGATTTAAAAGAGAATTATAAACCGAAGACTTTAGTTGACAAGACGTTAGAGGTGATCGATCCAACACCCAATATACATACATTGTTTGTACAATTTGATAAACGATTCTTCTGGAACAAGTTACTTCCTGTAGAAGTGAAGTGGAGTTATAGAATGACTTCGTAAGTGATTTTAAAGAATTCTTGAAATATCATTTAACAATTATTTCAGCTCATTTTTCTGATTTGAAATTTTTTTTTTTATAATTCTGGTAATCAAATCTATTTTACAGTTGTGCAGGCACTTGTTCCTTCAATACAGGAAGTCGATATTGCGTGATTGCTCTCAGTAGCCCCTTACTCAAACTCAGACCTCGAAAAGATCTCATTGAGACTTTACTGGTACGATGTCTACTATCTTAGAACTTATTTTCTGAATTGAATGATGTTTCTACTATCCCTTTACTAATCTAAATATATAATTTTTCAGCATGAGATGATCCACGCTTATTTGTTTATAACAAATAATAATCGAGACAGAGATGGTCACGGTCCTGAATTTTGCAAACACATGCAGAGAATCAACAAAGAGGCTGGGACTAATATTACCGTAAGTATCTCAAAACTTTGAAATACTATTTTAAATTTCTCTAGATTCTTATAAATGAATATCAAGGACTTCTTAAAGTAAGATATAATCAAGTAATCAGAATTATGATCTCATTTTGTATGCCTTCTTTTACAGATATACCACAGTTTTCACGCAGAGGTAAGACTTTACCAGCAACATTGGTGGAGATGCAACGGAGTCTGCCAGGGAAGAAAACCTTATTTCGGAATGGTTCGCCGATCTGTGAATCGAGCTCCAGGACCAAACGATTTCTGGTATAAAGAACATCAATTAACCTGCGGTGGTCAATTCATCAAAGTTCGAGAACCTGAGAAACCAAAAAAGTTGAAAAAGAACAAGAATGAACCAAAAAAGGATCTGACCAAGCCAGATTTGGATAAATGGTTAATTTCGTCGCCAAAGAACAAACCGAAGGACAAATCGCTTAATGATTTAACCAAACCAAAAGCTAAACCTGGATTGAGTATTTTAAACAATCCAAAAAATAAACCTGAATCAAATACTAGCAAGACCAATAAACCTGGCTCGAGGAATAATAATCCCTTCAAACCAGGTGTTTCAGGTTTGAAAACGAAAGGAGGTTCTAGAGTTATAACTGTGAACAAGTGGAATACAAACTCTACTAATGAATCCGGAATCCAAAAATTGGGAAATACAACAAACAACGTTCACGGGTTTGGAACCGGAGGTCCACGTTCTTCAACTTCAAAAAGCTCTACCTCTTCTGGAAACCGCATTTCTTTCTCTGGAACTCTCGGAGGTTCATCTACTGGACAAAGTCGATTGGTAAAAATATTCAGCCCAACCAATGCGAAGTCACAATCTCAATTAGATGACAAAAAGAATCAATGTACTGGTTCTACTGTAAAATGTCCAATCTGCAAAGATCTTATTTTCGAAAAAATTGCCAATGAACACATCGATGCTTGTCTAATCCGAGAAGAAAAGAAAGAGACTCCATTCGTTTGTTCCACTCCGAGATTCATGCCTAGTCAGAATGATGAAGGTAGAGTTCTTGATGGAAAGGATCCTGCGAAATGTCCGGTTTGTTGTAAATCCATTGTCACTGAATCAATAATCGATCACATCGATTTGTGTTTGATACTCCAAAACAAAAAGGAGAGTTCTTCGGTACCTAAAGAATTTAATTCACCCTCAACTTCGGTTATTTCGCAAGTTACCTCGCCTTCTGCGATTTTAATCGATGATAGTCCGCAAAGTATTATCGTTATTGACGATTTCGACAGTGAGACTGAAACGCCGAACAAGAAACGGAAAATGAACGGTTTAGTTGATTTAATTTTCAAAGTGCCTAAGGTTCCAAAAACTGAAGATAAAATTGTTAACTGTCCGGTGTGTGTTAAGGAGGTTAATGTGAATGATATGAATCGTCATTTGGATGATTGTTTAGCCGGAGTTTGTGAAGATTTCTATACGCCCCAAGCTGGACCTTCAAGGGAAATAAATTCGAATGAGAAAGGTGAAAATGGAAAAGAAGAACCGGACAAATGTCTTATCTGTAATGCAGTTTTGGATCCGTCGGTTTCTTTAGTTCAACATTTGGATGAATGTCTGAAAAATATGTTTGATGACGAAAATGATCGTTTTGAAACTATGAGTCCTACTGCAGATAAGAATTCAAATTCTAAGGAATCTAAGAACCTGATGTCAGTATTGTTGGCGGAGGATAATTCAAAAAACGAATCTGAAAATGAAAGTGACTTCATTGACTTAGCTGATTTAGATAAAAATGAAGTCTCTCTTGAAACTAGCAATAGGTTTCCTTGTCCAGTTTGCATGAGTCTGATTCCTCAAAAGGATATGATTCAGCATTTAGATATGTGTCTGGAGTAAATATAGATTTGATGAGTACAAATAAGTGAGATTTATTGGAAGCTGTGACTGATAATTAATAAGCTTAGCTCAGGAAAGAAGTAATATAAGTAAACGAATTTTGAAAGGAGTATTTTTGATACATTCCAATATTTTCTATATAGTAGATTAAACTTGTGTTTTGAGAGAAATAAAGATTAATGTTTTTTAATTTTTTAATTTGATTTTTGTCTCTATGAAAACCTTTTTTAATTTTGCCCCTATTATGTTCTAAAGTAAGGAATTATTCAAAAAAATGGGTAGATTTCGATTAATAGGATGAATATTCTAAAATGGATCAGTTTTCATAATACATTCAAGTAAATTCAAATACTCAAAACTACTTTTGATTGATTGAACAATTTTCTAAACTTTTGTAATAGTTTTTGGATCATTCATCCTGCAACATTTATCGAAGACAAAAGGGATTTTAAAAGGGACATACAACTTCCAGGGTTCCCTCGTCGAGGCGATGGCAGCTTCATCCAGCTTCCTTCCTGTCCTTATTCACTTTTGAAAAAGACAATTTTTATTAATACAAGTACAAAATAACGTAATTAAAATTTAAATTACTTGTGAAATAGTCAATAAAAGAATATTTTACCTGGCTTCTGTGTCCAACATTGTGAGAATCTCTTGATAATCCCAATAAATGACACAATCACTTGTTAAAGACACTCACGAAAAATGATTTTAATGATATACATATTGCATTATATTAAACAAGTTAATAAAAAGTTATAATTTAAGTTTGATACCAGGCAAATTTTAAAATGTGATACTTTTTTCTAGAATAAACTTGAAACTGCGGAAATTTTTATTTTTAGAGCAAATTGATATTTAAAATTATTTGTTTAAATATGATGTCACTGCAACACAAAAGACAAATAAAATTATTAATATTTTACAATAAAAACAAACAAAAAAATAGGAATAAAAATTCGAGTAATAATAATCAGTTTTTAGAATAATAATAATTATTATTATAATATATATTATAATTTATATATTATAATTATTATAATATATATATATATATATATATATATATATATATATAT
>CAJFCO010000130.1:1012041-1024412 GCA_904066015.1 Synergus gifuensis | reverse complement strand
TTCTTAAGGGCATGTGATACTTTACTATAAGAGCAAATTAGTTATACCAATTATATATTCATAATAATAAATATTTTTAGCTAATAAGAGTCAATAAACCTTCGTCTACATGAAACGAAGGTTTACTGACTCTTATTTACTAAAAATATTTATTATTATGAATGTATAATTGGTATAACTAATTTGCTCTTATGGTAAAGTATCATATACCCTTAAATGTTCTGAGGGAAGACTATAACAGAGAATTCCACGAAATTGTCCATGAATTCCAATAATCGTTCGTCCAACTTTAGTTCAACTCACAACTTTCTATGTTTAAAATATATCTCCAAAAATTATCGAACTTTTATCAATAAAATCTGTACAACTTGCACTTACCCCATTCTTCCAGTAGAAAATCACTATAGAGAATATCATATCTGTGAATGTGTTAAAAAAAATCAAACGTTTTTAGAAGTCCTCTGAGTCTCGAATTTGTTCTCTGAATCCCGGAATTTATCTACCTTTTGGGCAAAACACATGAATAAAATCATCAATTGAATTTTGAATTCATAGCAAACGTTAACTGGGTTAACTGCCATGGGGAAGCGAGTTGACGGAGTTGAAGATCAATGCCTGGAGTACAAATATAGAAAATGACCTTAAATTCAATAAGATTTGCCAAACTTTCTATAAAATCTTGCCCCTTAATAATTTCGACACTAAAATACAGTAAAATTTGAACGAAAACTGACGAAAATTGTACATTCATCATTTGGATTAAAGTCATGAAACTCAACGAAACGCGACGATTTTAATTTCAGGGAATGAAAAAGACTAACCTTCACTGACGACAGGCTCGCCAACCAGTGAATTGAAATGCAACCGCCAATTTTAAATTTTCCATTATTTAATTTATCTGCATGTTTTCATAAAAATTTGTAGATTTTTAATGAAAAAGCTTCAAATTTTTAAATAATTTAACAACTTTCATCATTAATAGCTTAATTAACTAAATTTAAAAAATTAATTTTTAACCGTTGGTAAGGACCTTGATGACAGCTAAAGCGCATGAGTACCATCTCGAATTTTTACGCGGGAAACGATCTCGATCGATTCGAGAATTTAAATTTTGAATTTTAGTTATAATTCGATTAATTCAAATTTTAGTGGGCTTTGGTAACTTTTTTAATTTTTACCACCATACATTATAAACTCTCATCAACGACGACCAACAAACATTCAACGATTTTAAACAGAAAAGAAAAGATAGCACACATTTAATGAATGAAAGAATGGTGCACAACATTTATTTATTTGACTTCGAGACATGTTCAGAGATATCGACGACATCTCCGCCATCTTGAATATGTACTACATATACATATGTATATGGATATGTATATATACTATATATATATATAGTATAGGCATATGTATACTACATATACATACTATATGATCGCCATCATTGACAGAATTAACCAGATTTTGACAGTTGACAATTTTTGCAAGATTTTGGCGCGCGTGTTATATCCATGGTTATATATTAGTATAGTGTCAACCGGTAAATTTTTTACAATTATTTATAAAAAATAGGAATATTCTTTATTTATCACTAATATAAAATTAATTAAAATATAACAAAGATAACGAATATAATATAATGTTCTAAAAGCTCTGAAGGCATAACCTCCAAAATGACGAATGAACAACACCAACACGCACAAGGATCTTTCGTTTCAGAGAAAATTTCTAAAATTAGATGGCAACATGAGCCTTTTTCGGACACAAAGAAATTTTTAACTGGCAGTTGGGATAATCCAGTAAGTTAATTGCAATTTACTTTCTAAGTGGCACCTCAATCTGAAAAAAAAGGTTTTAAAAACTATTCTTTGCGATCTTTTCGTCTAGCTTCTTTTACTTATTTCAATTTAGTTAAATGAAGTTTTAAATTCTGTTAGGCTATTTTATTTTTAAGTGTACTAATTAAATATATCAATTCATTATTTTATAGTTGAATAAAATCACGTACTGGACTTTCCAAACTAACGAGGATGGCGAATGTTATCCAGTAGTGGTGAAATCTTACTCTTTTTATGGAGATGTTACAGAACTTCAGGTAAATTGATAATAATAAGTTTTTAGAATACCGAATGTGAGCATAAAAATTTCTTACAAATTAAACTTCTTTCCAGTTTATTAGTAAAGACTTTTTCGTTGCTTCATCGTCTATAGGATCTGTAAAAATACTGCAAATTCAGGAGGACCCATACGCACAGTTCAAAGAGCACTTAACTTGGAAAAATATACATTGTTTTTCGTAAGCCTTTAAGTTTAAATTGAATAAGGAAATAATTTAATAAATTACTTTAATATACGTAAATGATTCCAGTACCGAGGAAAATGCATCTTGTACTGCTTTTTCAACTTTTGAGCAGGACATAGTTTCAGTAGGAGAAGATGGTAGAATAAATTTGCTTACGGCTCAACAGAAGGAAGTAGTAAGAACTATTGGTATGTTCAATCTACTATAAATAACGAATATATTCGTTTGTATTTATAAATACAAATTCTAAAAAGGATCTAGTTAAAGTGATGAATTTATTAATTCTATTATTTTATTTTGCTTAATAGATGACGCAGACAGTTGTTCATTATGTTCTGTTGACTTCTTAAGACACAACGAAATTCTGACGGGAAACAATCGAGGTCACATGAAAATCTGGGATCTTAGAAATGCCCAGGAAAGACCCGTTTCTTTCATGCTCGGAGATCAAATGACGGTAAATAAAATTTTCATGGAAGATGTTTTAAAATTTTGAGAATCAATAAAATGATTAAATATTTTTTTCAGACTGAAGTAACGAGCATAGCTCACCACCCAACCCAAAGGCACATTGTTGTCGCAGGTGGAGGTGATGGATCCTTAACTGTTTGGGACCTTCGTCGAAATACTTATCCAATTTCTCAATTAAACGCACACGCAAAGGCTGTTAGTGAAATTTTATTCCACCGAGATAGGCCCGACAATTTGTTTACATCCTCTATGAGTGGAGAACTCTGGCATTGGAACAATGCTAATCAATCTAAAAACAAATTTGGTAACTTTCTATAATACTTATAATATATTTTCGAACCTAGTTTCAAATTTAAAAAATTTGTACTTGATAACGATTAATTATATTTTTATAGATGATACTGAGTCTCACTGGCTAAATTCATTTGGTGGAAAAGGAAAAGTAACTGTATGCACAAGTGTCCACAAATCTATAAACAGTATTGATATCAGCAAATCTACTTTGTTATTTGGATGCGACAATGAAGCTTTGTACACAATCAGGAACGTAGCTTTATAATTGTATTTGTTTTTACACAAATAAAACTTGCAATTTTCGTACTTTCAATTTTTTCAACTTATTATCTCCTTATCCTTACTATTTTTACTCATATCGCTAAAGCACAACAGATAACTTATTTTGTAATCAGTTTATTGGAATGGAATATAATCAAACAAAATGTTATTCACGATATTCAAATGTTTTTCTAGAATTACATTTTTGCCTTTAATTCTTTCTTATAAATATATACAAAATTGAAATTCTGCATATTTTAATGTTATGTAAAAAATAATTTGTTGATTCATTTACACAAATATGTCACTTTTTCAATTTTGGTCAAAAAATCAGCTTTCCAATATAAGTTTCTATAAAAACGAATAGAGTACAATATGCTTGTATATGTTTTCATGTTTAACACACTTCTATATATATGTTAGTTACAATTTACGGTGCACAATATTTTAAAGTGAACCTAACACGTATTGAATTAAAAGTCACAAATTTCTTATGAAAATTATTGTTTTCTTATTAAAAATTGAAATTTTCTAATTCTAAGACTAAAAATTTACAAGCTTTTCAATTGATCGAAGAAAATTTATCATCAACACATTGACTCATGCACTTTACGAGTATTTGAAGAACGTAAGTGCAGTCGAATAATTCATATATATAATTGGTGAATGAATAGAATGCCAAACTTGTTTTCACAATCAATAAGTATTGATTGAAAACTTAAGCTTATAAACTATCTCAACAAAGCGTACAGAAAACTATAAATTTATTAGCCAGAAAATGCTTTACACGTACACCTTCATCAATAGTTTTGACATATTTCAATAATTAGTTAATGCGCAGTATAAAATTTTCTATTCCACCTAGAGTGTTATTTGAGTCTCAACTATGTACTATCAAGACAAATAAAGTCATACATGATCATATTCGTTTCTCACTTATTGTAACTACTATTACTAGTTACAACTACAAGTAAAGTAGAAACAAACTACTGAAATATACAATTATACCACCAATTAAAAAGATCAGTGGTTTAGAAATCAATCAAAGTTACAAACTGCTGCGAGATCTTTCTAAATCATTTCGAATTATAAATTCCACTGTCTAAATTGTCGTAATTTTTCGTAAGGGACAATTTGTGATTCACTAATTTTCTTGTTCATATGTAAATGAAGTTTTAAAGTAATGCTGATTTTCTATTTATAAACAATGAATGCTTAACGAAAGTGCGTTTAACTTGACAATTCAAAGTATTCTTAAGCGATAGGAAAAAAGGTCATTAAAAAAAGTTTCTTTACCCAGTTCATGAGATTTTCATATGTGGCTAACAACTGTAAAGGTTAGAAGCCTTCTTGAAATTGCTTAGATTCAATTCTTGTCTGAATCACTTCCAGTTGCCTCTTTGCTTCGCACTGGGGGAAATTTTGTAGATCATAATACTGTGGCGCTATCTTCAACAACCAGTCAGCTACAATATTTGAAAAGGAGATTAGTTTTAGAAATTAGTCAACAATGCAAGGATTTATTGGGGCATTGTATTGATTCTGAAAAAATTCTTATTGTATACTTACGTTTGATATCAGTGACTGTCCTGATGTAATTTTTCGATGTTAAGACAAACTCGTTATAAATTACCCACTCTGGCTTGTGGTCCAAACAACTGCTTGGATGAAGCTGAACTATTTGGTTATCCTTCATTGTTTGGTAGTGACCAGTTCTCTCCAAATGTGCAACCTAATTAAAAGGTGAAATATTTGATTATTGTGTCAATTAAGTGAAGATGTAACATATGATTGTAGACTGATTACCGAAAGTAAAAACTCACCTGCATGAAGAAACCATTTACCAAAGCTTTTCTAATGTTGATGTAATAATCTTTGGAAGTGAAGTCGGTTGAGGTCCTTTTCAAGTGAAATCTGTCCATAATTCTACTCAACTGCTGCCTCACGTTGTCTCCGCTCTTTAAGGATCGATAGTTCACGAAGTTGTCGTAACACCATTGAGGGTCTTCCATGTCTGCAAAAAGATTTAGAGTTTATTTCAGAAAATAATGTTACTTTAAAATTTGACGAATAAACAAAAATTAAAAACAAATATTCTAAAATTTGTTTAAAACTTACTCTGTTTAAAGGCATGGTAGACATTCAGCAATGTGAGATGGTCTCCGTCTATGTGTGCAAATCGCATTTTGGCTTCATCAGCCAATTTCTTAGCCTCGTTCGGTCTCACAAAACACTGTGGGACTAATAGCATATCAATCATCAATATATCACCATGTTACCTCACTCTTGAAGTACTTAATAAACCTTGTGTATTTCTTAAATAGCATTTTAAAAAAATGCTATTACCAGTAAAAATGATGTGCTAATTAACCCATTCACGATTAAGGTTCGTTTTTCAATATTTTGAAACATTAAAGTACAACTTCAATAATTATAATTTTCAGAAATGAAGTTTATACTAGTTAATGGGTTAATAAAATATTAAAAAAGAATACCACCTGAACTTACTCTCATAAGAGCATCTTACCTGAAAGCATGGCAGTTATGCTGAGTATTTCGTTACTGCAATTGTGGTTACACGAAGCAATAAGCATCTTCGCAAGCTGGGGATCCAATGGAAATTCTGCCATCACAGCACCTAAGTCCGTCAAATTTCCATCGTCATCAAGAGCTGCTAAGTAATTTAATAATTCTAAGGCTCTCATCAATGTTTCAGGCGCTGGTGGATCCATGAAGTCAAAGTGAACCTAAAAAAGACAAATACGAAGTAGTTAAATAAAAGCCAACAAAACAAAAATACAATTTGTAATTTACAATTTAACTAAGCCAAATTTTACCAAATCGTCAATTCCGAGCTTCTTCAATTGTAACACAACGCTTCCGAGATTCGATCTCAAAATTTCGGGATAGGTGTTGTCTTGCATTTCATTTTTATAAGCCCTCTCGGTGTAAAGTCGAAAACATTTTCCAGGTCGAGTTCGGCCCGCCCTGCCAGCTCGCTGTTGCGCGGAAGCTTTACTAATAGGGGATACCAGCAACGATTCTACTCTAATTCTAGGATTGTAGACCTTTTGTTTTGCGAATCCAGGATCTATCACAAAAACAACTCCATCAATCGTCAGTGATGTTTCGGCAATATTCGTAGAGACAACGACTTTACGACCAATTGCACCATTCGGTTTTGTTGGTGGTGCTGGTTCGAAAATCCTTTGTTGCAAATTTGGAGGTAGAGTAGAATACAAAGGTATACACTTCAGCTCTCCAACTTCAGGTCCTAAGTTGTCCATTTCCCTTTTGATTCTTTTACAAGCCTCTTCGATTTCCTCTTGTCCCGTTAAAAAGAGTAGCAAATCTCCAGCAACTTCCTCGCACATGTGAATTTGAATAACTGTTCTGATAGCTGCTTCCAAATAATCCCTTTCAGGTTCTGGTGTATAGAAAATCTCAACTGGATGTGTTCTACCAGGAACATTCATCAGAGGTGCATTGTCGAAATATTGCTGAAATTTTCCAGCATCTAGCGTGGCACTCATAATCACTAGTTTCAGGTCTTTCCTTTGCTTAATGACTTCTTTTAAAACACCCATCAGTAAATCTGTGGCTAAAGTTCTTTCGTGAGCTTCGTCCAATAAGATTACTTGGTAAGCTTCCAACATAGGGTCCGACATGCCTTCTCGGAGAAGCATACCGTCTGTCATGTACTTAAGAACCGTTTTTGGAGAACTGCAATCTTCGAAACGAATACTATATCCAACTTCTTGACCCAAAGCCACATCCATCTCCTCTGAAACTCTTTGAGCTACAGACATAGCAGCGACTCTGCGCGGCTATGTACATATTTAAAAGGTGAAATATTTGATTATTGTGTATTATTATTATTATTATTATTATTATTATTATTATTATTTACCTGTGTACATGCGACTCCTTTTTGTCCTAGACTTCTTGAGTATTCGACGCACCATTGTGGTATTTGGGTAGTTTTTCCGGAACCAGTTTCTCCTACAAGGACAATACACTGGTCCTTTGCAAGAATTCTCATAAAATCAGCGCGGTACTCAAAAACTGGCAAAGTAATTCTTTTCTTATAAAACTCGTGATATCGTGGAGTGTAGGGTAATCCTGTATAGGGATTGAGTTGAATTTGAGTTTTTGGTGTCGTAGAAACTGCTGGCGTGCTAGTTGATAAAGATCCATCCCTGAATAATTTTAAAAGAATAGCTCATTATAAATTGAACCAAAGGATAGTGTATAAAGCAGTCTTGTTAAAAAAAATCGAAAAAATAAAAAATTAGTTAATATTTTACATTACTTCGTTTCTAGCTATACATAAAGTGAAGTTTTATCAAATGTTTTAGCAAAATTGCTTAGGGATTGTCAAATTCCGCGTGTTGAATTTTGAGGTTAGATTATTAAGACAGTTAAGAACCTTTAATAAACGCAAAGAAATCTATACATAACTTAATAACATAAAAATACGTGACAGTCAGCTTTTATGTTATACTTAGTCTAATTTGTATTTTGCACAATTATAAGAAAATAGATGTGAAATGAAAAGAAAGAAACGTAGAGAAACATCCTATCTATAAGCTCTGAAAACAATTATCTTATACATGCCATTAGACTAAATACATACTTCAAGACTATAAAGAACAATTAACAAATTTTAAAAATAACAAGGACACTATTTTCTCCATCTAATTATCTACTTAAATTTGATGTGATAAAAGTTGTTGGTATTCTATCATTCTTAAACAATTTGTTACAAATGCACATGCGAGTATCTGGACTTGAACGAACAGTGTTTACAGGTCATATCACAAAAGAAATTGTATACTCACGGTTTCCGCTTGACATACGGATCCACGACTTCAATTCTACGTTTTTGTGACATCTTTTCGTATATTTGTGACTACAGACAAAAATCAAATTTGTTTACAAATTTTTTCACAGCGTCCACTAGCCTCAGAAAATAGAAAATGAGCATGGAACAACCATGGAACCTGGAAGGGTGGAACAAGCCGAAGCCACAAACCTAATGCCACAGATATATATGTAGGAAGAAAAAAGAACATCTGATTTTCAACATCATCATGATCACCATTTATTTTGTGGGTAAGGGGAGTTGTTAAAAGATGGAGTTTTCTCGGAGGGGAAGGGGAAATAAAGTTGCGCAGTACCATGTACTCACGGTTGGGAAAGTAAAAAGTAAAATACATACATACCTAAGGTAAATACTAAATTGCATGGTTTTTACAGTAATTTACTATGGTACTATACGTCGAAAACACCAAATTCATATAGTTTTCTACGTAAATACATATGTAAGTAGAAAAGCATGTATATACGTAAAAATCTGAGTGACGCGTCACTGTCACTTCACAACCCTGCGGCGGTTTATTTGAATCTATAGGGTACCATTAGGGTTCTTTCACACCATACCTTTTTAAAAGAGATAGAGAATGAAAAATTGGACAAAAATAACTATCTATCTCTTTTACTCTCATGTACTTTCTGCCTGCACCGGTCGGGCGGACAGAGACAGAGGTAAAAAAGCACTATAAGGCGCGTTCACATTCAATGCCTTCTTTCGTTCACTGTTCACAACGCAACGACATCATTAAATCTCATCTCATTGGCCAGAATATTTTCAACAACCAAACATTTGTCGCCATTTTGGACTACACTCGAATCTCCCAATATCGACCGACCGACCGCATTCCTTTCTTTCTCAATATCGACCTGCAGTTACCTCAAATATCACTGGATACACTGCGCATGAGTTGCGCGCTCGGAATATGATTGGTTGCTATTCGCGCGCAATTGAAAATGCTAAAAAATATTATTCATGTGCAATACGCATGTGCAATTAATATGACGCATGCGTAATTTGTGTGCCATTTGAGAAGAGGAATTTCGTCGATATTGGGAAAGCGTCTGGTCTGGATTTCGTCGATATTGGCAGATTCGAGTGTAATTTGAATTCTCACCTATGTACACTCGACTCCGTCAATATTAACCACCGCAATATAACAACCCCGCAATATATAACCGCATTCCTCCCGCAATATTAACCAGCAGTTACCTCAAATCTCACTGAATACAATGCGCATGAGTTGCGCTCGGCATCTAATTGGTTGCTATTCGTGCGCAATTTAAAATGCTAAAAAATATTATTTATGTGCAATACGCATGCACAATTAATGTGTCGCATGCGCAATTTATGTGACATTTGAGAAAAGGAATTTCGTTAATATTGCGAGGGCCTCTGGTCTGGATTTCGTTAATATTGAGGGAGTCGAGTGTATTGATGTACAAATACATATTTATATTGCAATACTTTCCTTTTGTTGGTGATTGTTTCTGCCAGTGCTCTCAAACGGGGCAGCCTGCGCGTGCATTGTTTTGGCTTACCACTGGAGAAATTTTCCCGTTGGTCAACATTTTACGCGCGCAATTCAAAATCGAATTAATTCAATTCGATTTTGAATCGCGCGCCAGATTACAGCCAATTGCAGAATTTCTCCAGCAGGAAGACAACACGTGCTGCGCCAAAATTGTCTTTGGCTGCGCGTGGAGACTGCCCCGTTAGAGAGCACTGGTTTCTGGTATGAGTACTAACTATTTTCAGGCTGGCGCATTGTGTGTATCACACGCTTTGACGGTCTTGACGATTGGCGTTTACAACAACCGTTTTTGTGTTTATTACAGAGTGATGTGATTTTTGAGCGTGCGGTTTTTATCGATTTGTCGCGAAATTAACAAATAAATCTTCCTGGCGCACCTAATGCATGGTAGTTAACCTCATCTGAACGTAAACTTATCGTCCGATCGTAACCAGAATGACGGTTGTGCAACTTGAAAAAATATATTTCTGTTTCTGCCACTAGATTAACAGACGTTGAGGAGTGACTTCAGTAACGTGAATTCAGTGCAGTAAACATTGCACTAGTTAATAAATCTGTGTACTTTTCAATTTTATTTTAAATAATGAGTCTACCGCGAGTTTCTAATTTCTCGGAGTAAATAATTTAAAAATGTCTTGATTAAGACCTTTTGCCTTGATTTTTAAGTGCTTTTACGATCGATTTATTATCGGTTTACTCCGTTTACTCTTGATAAAACGAGGTTAGAATCATAGCGGAGGGTTTCCAAGTGAATAGCGGAGAATTCTTCCCCCTCCCCACCGCCGTTAGCAACGATTAGGTTTATTTGTTTGATAAGAGCGTATTATACGCTCTAATTAATTCGAATCAGAGAAGAATTTTGATTGGAAAAACAAAAGCAAACGAATGAAATTATTTTCATACGGAAGTGTTAGTATGGTTGCTGTGTGAAAAAAATTATGTGATCGTCGGTCATTATGGCGGCACCCATGTTAAAGTGGAAGCGGATCACAAATCCTGCCGGGCCTCAACCAAGACCGCGTCATGGACATAGAGCGGTTGCTATTAAGGACCTGATGGTGGTTTTTGGCGGCGGTAATGAAGGAATTGTCGATGAGCTTCATGTCTACAATACAGGTAAATATTCTCAGATGTTGAGTTTTTAGCGCGTATCTTTAGAGCAATTCCCGCGATCCAATATGGCGGCTTGGGTTGACAAGACTCACCGGTTGTACCCAGCAAAAACAGCTTATAGTTTTTGCTCTTTAATCTGGTTTACATAGTCAGTAAATCATTTAACTTTCCTTTCATCCTAGGATTACTTTTCTTTTATTTTTGAATTATTTTGTAAGCATATTTGCAGTCCTGTATGCGGCTACATACCTGACATTTTGCATGTTTATTCGCACGGGAGCGGCCATTGCAGCAGTTTCTTCCCACTCTGCTCTGCCGCCATGCAACGCGCCGAACGCGCGGCATTCCCTCCAGCCCGCCAGGCCCCCCCTGCTTCAATGCATTTTCGTGGAACAGTTTTGGGTTAGAAGTACCAGTAAATGTCCGTCGAGGGCGCTTAGCTGATGTCAACACAAATATGCATGTTATCAGTGATAAGCACCGAACGTATACTGGGTTATTGTAATCTAACGAATCTATCAAATATATCAACCTATAAATTAGTAGCAGTAAAATAATAGTAGTATATGAATTAATAAATAATGGTAATAGTATAAATTAATAATTATTAGTAGTAAAATTGATTCTTTAATAATTTAATATAATTTCACTGAAAATATTACATAACTCAGTAAAAAATATGAGCAGAAGTTGTGCCGTTTACTCCAGCGTTCTGTGAATTCTTTCATTTTCTTTCTCCTGATAAAAAAAAATAACATCTTTTAAAATCGATATCAAAAACTGGCAACGCTTCACTTTTGAGTCTTCTTTTGGATATTTTTAAGTGTTTTTTGGCGATCCAAAAAGAATTCAGGCTTCTAGGGTCAAGGCGGCCTTTAATTTACAGTACATTTGTGTGTGTCTAACCACTGACGACAGATTTGTTTGTGTGAGGACGACTGTAGTGCCCCCATCGGACATTTACTGGTCGTACCCAAGTCGCTAAAGAAACTGTCCCTTGAAAATGCATTGAGGCTTGGTGGGCCTGGTTCCCTCTGCTATGCATATGATACATATGCAATATATATAGCAATAGCAAAGTAGCTTACAACCTTACAACTATGTACAGTATTCGTCATGATGCCTTAACATTTGTCACTAGATTTTTGCATGCATTCAATGCAAAATCCTAGTGATAAATGTTAAGGCATACATGACGAACACTGTACATCATAATTTGAATTCTGCCAATACAATGGCCAAACCAACCAAACCACGCTGAATGGCTGAAATCAGCAGTTCTTGTTCGATCACTAATGTTAGCAGCGCTGCGTGACAGCTTAGGAATGATACCGTGTGCTGTCATCCTTACTTTACTTTACTTTACTTTTCTTGGTCATGGCCTTATGTGCAAAGCTTTTAGAAGCAAGACACAAGCAAATAACAGTTTAAGAAACATAAAATATTGCTTCAGAAATTGATTAAATATATTCAAGGATATACAGGCACATTATTATATATATATATATATATATATA
>CAJFCO010000130.1:901736-1011941 GCA_904066015.1 Synergus gifuensis | reverse complement strand
CATGGCTTATGTTCCAGTCTCAGATTTCTAGATTTCTACTCTTCTGGCCTGTTACCGTATGGTTGTTTGACAGTTGACTATTCTGACTATTCACAGCTTGTAATTTTTATGCAGTCACTTTGTACATATGATTAATGCACCAAGTAGATCCAAAAGATCGATAAAAGATGATTTTTAAATTAATTTTCAGGAGACTTCATAACCTACAAATTAGAATTCATATCAATAGATTTATTTCGGTAAAATTTTTAAGATTTTAATAATAAATCTACGATTTTTACGATTTTTTTTCAGTCTTCTGCTTTTTAATTAATCATTTGACTTTAGATGTGTGGAGATGAGTACATTTTTAGTTGCACTATAAATTACCAAGATAATATTATGGACGTTTACCAGAAATTATACACTTCTTCATGTGAATAAAAAAATTATAAATTGAAACAGTTAAAGTTAAAAAAAAAATATCTTTAAGGACATGTGATACTTTACCATAAGAACAATTTAATTTTCCCAACTTTACACTCTCAATAATAAATATTTTTTGCTAAAACTAGGCCACAACTCCGTTTCGTACAGACGAAGCTAAATGGTACAATGTTAGCAAAAAGTATTTATTATTGCAAGCGTAAAGTTGGGAAAATTAAATTGTTCTTATGGTAAAGTATCACATGTCCTTAATGTCGAATTTTTCAATTTTTCTTTTAAGTTATCAAATCAGATCCTTTTATTTGTATTGTCTCCTTTGAATCAGTAAACTAATTTTAAATTACTTTTTCTAAATGCTTAAAATTGACATTTCTTAATTTTGGAAGCTTCTATTTCGAAATTATTTAGCTTTAAATTCTGTAACCTTTATTTTGCACAATTTTCCTTGGATGTATTTGATCAATTTCTGGAGTAAGACTTTTTACTTCTGTGAATTCTCAAAGTTGAAAACGACATTAATTTTTTTCTAATTATCTTATCTTACTGCAGCCAGAATATCTCTTTGTCTGCGGTACATATAAATAAACATACTATAAAAATAAAATAATTTTTTTTTTTTAGCTACAAACCAATGGTTCGTCCCATCAACGAAAGGAGATATTCCACCCGGTTGTGCAGCCTATGGATTCGTTGTGGATGGTACTCGAATCTTGGTCTTTGGTGGAATGGTAGAATATGGAAAGTATTCAAATGAGCTTTACGAACTTCAGGCAAGTAGATGGGAATGGAAAAGGCTGAAACCAAGACCTCCGAAAAACGAAAGTTGTCCTTGTCCAAGACTTGGTCACAGCTTCACTCTTATTGGTAACAAAGTCTTCCTCTTTGGAGGGTTAGCAAATGACAGCGATGACCCAAAAAATAACATACCAAGGTACTTGAACGACCTATACACCTTGGAACTTCTCCCTAATGGCCTTACAGCCTGGGAAGTGCCTCATACACATGGTCACTCTCCACCACCCAGGGAATCACATACAGGCGTTGCGTACACTGATCAAAAGACTGGAAAGTCTTGTCTAGTTGTCTATGGAGGGATGAGTGGTTGCCGATTAGGAGATTTATGGTTTCTTGATGTCGACACAATGACCTGGAACAAACCAATAGTCCATGGACCTACTCCATTGCCTCGATCGTTGCACACCGCTACGCTAATTGGTCACCGCATGTACGTTTTTGGTGGATGGGTTCCTCTCGTCGTTGACGATGTTAAGGTCGCAACACACGAAAAAGAATGGAAGTGTACGAGTACACTCGCGTGTTTGAATTTAGGTAAGATATTTTTTGTATTATCTTAAATGTGCACCTTAAATAAGGGAAGACTAGGACGAAGTTGTAATTTTTTAATGTTTCTCACTTTGACGTGTCTTTAACCTTGTTATTTTAATTTACAGAAACATTAACTTGGGAACAACTGACTGTGGATTCACTCGAAGAGAATGTTCCTCGAGCTCGTGCAGGGCATTGTGCCGTAGGAGTTCACAGTAGACTGTACGTGTGGTCCGGACGAGATGGTTATCGTAAAGCTTGGAACAATCAGGTAAACTCTCCTAACAGGCGATTTATATTTACAGATTTGATATTGATGCAAAAATTTGATTGCCTCTAATCATATTTGATCTTTTGATTCTAGGTCTGTTGCAAAGATCTGTGGTACCTCGAAGTAAGCAAACCATCAGCTCCCTCTCGAGTACAACTCGTCAGAGCTTCTACTCAATCTCTAGAAGTCAGTTGGGTCGCCACACCATCAGCACAGCATTATATTTTACAAATACAAAAGTATGATATGCCACCTACCAGCAGTGCTTACCCAGCTGCAACCCCAGCAGCAACTCCAACAACCGTAACTACTCCATCAGTTCCAGTGGCTGCAGCTCCACTTGCTACAATGACACCTCTTCCAAGCGTACCTGCTACCATTAAAACGAATCTGACACAGACACCTATTCGAGTTCAAACTCCAGTTCAGTCCCCTGCTCAAAAGATAATTACATCTTCGATCATCACTAAGCCACCCAACATAATGACTCCCAGAGCTGCCACGAATGTTATTCGAATCCGTTCACCAATTGTGACCTCCATTGCAGCAACGACGGAACAAACGCCTCCTGTGAATACTTCGAACACTGGACAAACTCCATCTGCTATGCTGCAAACTTTGGCTGCAGCAGCTGCGTCTTCTCCAAAAATAAGCATGAACAGCGTTCCTATTTTGCAACAAGGTACAGCCAACACTATTAGAATGAAGGGGATGCAACCTGGACAACAAATTCGCTTCGCTGCTCCTGGTGCGACTGTTTTGCGCGCCGCCTCTCCTCAACAAAGTAAACAAATCATCCTCCAAAAACCTGGTCAGAATATATCAGGTCAACCGCAGATTGTTCACCTTCTCAAAACTGGACAAGGGATGGTGACGATGCCGAAAGTTAGTTTAATTCCCGGAAAAACTGTTCAGACTACTGGGGCGAAACCCCTAAATCAAGGACCTACAATATTGAGACTCGTGAATCCGAATACCGTCGCTGGTTCAAAGATTCTATCGACAATGAAGACGTCTGGCATCGTGGCGATGAGTAAAGGACAGAATATTGCTGGAAAACAGACCATAATGATCACCAAACCAGGAGGTAATGGTGGACTAGTTGGAAGAACTAATCAAATCATAGTTGTCACGACGGGATCTGGATTGAGAGCTGTACAAGCTGTGACCACGTCGCAAGCTGGTGCTGGAGGAACTCTTACGACTCCTGTTAACGTTTTGCCACTCTCTGCTGCAAATCACGTTACAAATCAGCAGGGTGTAAAAATGATCGTGGTTTCTTCAGGTGCTATGGGTGGAGGAACCACTGGCAAACCGATAACTATCACTGTACCAGGACAAGGAGGAATTCCAAAAACGGTCACCATCGCTGCGAAGGGTTCGCAGCAAGCCATCTTCAATCCCAACAAGAGTCAAATTGTTACGGTTCCGCAGATGCAGAAGAATGCTGTAAGTGTCCTTCTGTTGTGTGCTTTGATTTTGAATCAGGTACCGTTATTATTCAAAGAACAGTTACTTTAGGGTGTTATTTATTTTAGGAGTCCGTCACCGTTGCTGGAAAACCTGTAACATTACAAATGTCAGGAGGAATTGGTTCGAAAACTGTCACTCTGGTTCCAACAAGCAGTTCCATTGTCACTACTTCTGGTTCTTCAGATTCCATTGATGCAAGCAAAATGCCGTTTATTTCCTTACAGAAACAACCATCTGCTTCACTAGGTATTTATTCCTAAACAAAATTAGACTCAGTTGAATATCTTAGATATTTAAAAAATTCATCTTAATCAATTTAATTATCTTCAAATAATTTCAGCTACGACATCAGATGGACCAGCAACAACGGACGCAGCCTTAGCAGCTCTGGCAGCTGAAGCTGGTTTGATAGATCCAGTTCAGGAGCCATCGGGTGGAATATCCTTTATGGTTGCAACCAAGGATCCTGCAGATGAAAAGACTGAAGATGGTTGCAACGGAAATGAAGGAGCAGCTCTGGTTTCTCAACTAGGAGCCGGTGAATCCATGCAGGTTGACGGTGAAGGCAATTTTGTAATTCCACAAGTTGATGGCCCTGCAGATATATTTTTATCCGAAGATGAAAACAAAGCCGCGGATTCTGAAGGAGAACCTATGGTAGAAAATTCAGAAGATCCTCCTGTAGAAGAAGAGTCTCAAGATATGGAACAGGAAGCGGGACCTGCTAGCTCTGATGAAACTTCCCAAGTGGAAGAATCATTGACGAAAGAGACTGAGACTTCTTTGTCCGAATCAGCAACTGTTAATATAGACTTAGATACACCTGCCGACTCCAACGTAGAACCAGAAAATGTAGCAGAACAAGAAGCTAGCTTTAGCGAAGCAGCTGCTGAAGGAACAAGTGAACCCGAACCACCTAGTGAAAGTGACATGCAGGTTGATACTGATCCTCTTACTGCGGAAGAAGCTATAAAGTCTGAAGCTTCTGTAAGTTCTGCTGCGCCAGAAATGGACTCTATTCCAGATCTTTCGGAAGCCTCGAGTTCAAAGGAATCTTCCTTTGAAGGTAAGGAGGAATTGAAAGAGGAGTCTAAAGAAGATGATAAAGATGATCAAATGGACGATGTCGATCTAGAATTAAAACTTCCGAAAGATGATTCTGAATTAGAAGACGAAATCCCTGTAGCGGAAACAAAAGAAGATAAAGGACCTGAAGAAAACAACGAACTAGAGAAAGAAGTAGTGAAAGCTTGTGAATCTCCAGCAGTCGTTGCACAAACTGAAACTGTGAAAGTTGAAAAACAACCAGATGTGAGCGAACCAATGGTCACGGACTCGCCTTCTTTACCCACACCTGAGGCAGTTGTCAATCTTAAAGAGTCCTCGAAAATTGTGTCCAAAGAGGAAAAACCTAAACAAGTGGTAGAACAAGTTAAAGAGCCAGAAGCTCTGTTACCGACGATAAATAGGAAGGAAGAGGAACCAGTGGTTACACCCACAAAGTTGGATGCTATAATTAAAATTGAACCGAAAGAAGTCGTACATATTAAGAAGGAAGCTATAAAAACAGAAAAGATCGAACCAGAGACAAATGATGATTCAGCAGCATTAACTACTTTGGCTACTGCAGCGTTGGGATCGACTGAACAACCTGTTAAAGTAAAACCAGAAGTGGTAAGAATCTATACAAATTCAATTCTGTCAGCTCTTCTTACCCCATTTCCGAATACTGCATTATTTTTACATAATCATGAACGTTTGGATTACTAAAATTCATTATCCAATTTTTTTCAGAATGAAGAGAAGAAAAAGGAAGTACAGTGGTATGATGTTGCAATAGTTAAAGGAACAAGCTTCACAGTACAACATTATTATTATCCATCTGATGAAACATTGGATATAACAACGGCGTCAACGACAGACATTTTTAAAAATAAAGTTAAGATACCTTTAGAACCTGGTACCGCTTACAAATTTCGTGTCGCCGCAGTAAATGGCTGTGGTCGCAGTCCCTGGAGTGAGGTACGTACAATAAATTTGAATTGAACAAATTAAAAAGAGAATATTTTGGAAAACACGTTTATTTTGGAACATTTTTTATTGTAGGTGTCTGCGTTTAAAACGTGTCTTCCTGGATTCCCTGGGGCTCCGAGTGCTATCAAAATCTCAAAGTCGACTGAGGGTGCTCAACTTTCTTGGGAACCTCCACCTAGTAACTTGGGACCTATATTGGAGTACTCCGTCTATTTAGCAGTGCGAAGTGCTAGCGCTGCTGCTAACTCTGGAGAAGCAACGACTGTGGCAACAACACCCACGCAGTTAGCTTTCATAAGAGTTTATTGTGGACCCACCAACGCTTGTTCAGTACCAAATAGTTCCCTCAGTGCGGCTCATGTTGATACTACGACTAAGCCAGCCATCATCTTTAGAATAGCTGCCAGAAACGACAAAGGTTACGGACCTGCGACACAAGTCAGGTGGCTTCAAGGTAAGAATTTAGAAAACAAGTTCTAAGTTTTAATCTTTATTTATAATTCTTTAAGAATAATAAAGATATCAGAATTGCAAGAGCTTTCCCTAATTTTATTTTTATTTCAAGAGACTATTTAAATCTAATTAAATTGAAAATTATATAAATATTGTTAACAATGTATCAGTAGTAGATTAATTTCTTATTTTTAAATGCTTATATCAAAGTTTTTCCAGATCCCACTACACAAGGGAAAAGTAATCCGCAACTAAAGAGGCCTGTAACGGAAAATCGACCGCCGGTAGGATCGCCGCTGAAAAAAGTGAAATCAGAGATCATGGGTGACAACTTTTCGTGAGCTATTTTTGTTTCGTTGATTTAATTAAGACAACTTTTTGCAATGAAATTTCCGCTAGTATCGAACCGAAAAATGACTGAATTGATATTCTCTTTAGTCCGGTACTAGAAAATAAACTTGCCTAATAAAGTCTTTCACAAGATGGGCTAGTATATATTTTCGAGCATCACAGACTTTGAAGCAATTAATCTTCAGTATGGAAATCTTATATTGTTCAGTTATTTTATCTCATATTTTTTCTTGCAGAATCAGAGCACAAATACTTACATGTAAAACAAAGTCACTGCACTGTTAATAAATAAAAAAAGTGTTATTCTGGTGCAGAAGTCCTAAAAAGTAAAATTACATTTTAAAAGGAAAGAGTTTACATGTCAAACTTGATTTCATTGTGCTTCTCGTTGCTTATTATGGTCAAATATTTCAGTTGAAATTATGCTTTGTCTTTAAATCAAGTTAATTCTGTCAAGTGTAGATTGCTCTGAAATTATGTGTTATATTCTATGGTTCTTGAATTGAAATTTATGTTACAACAAATGTACTAGTGCTGTTTAGAATTTTGAATTAAGACAACTTTTCATCAACTTATTTCTCGAGTGATTTATTATTAAGTTCAACTGAGACAATGAGAATATTGTATAGAAAGATTTTACAATAATTTTATAACTCGATACTTGGTATTTGATTTTTCAAAAACGTTTATAGTTCACTGTTATTTATACTGAGAGAGCCGTTCATTCAGATTTGTTAACCTGTAACATAAAGTCAGTTTGAAACGTCATCCGTTTTTACATCTTGAAAATCTACTAACTTCAAAATGAGTGAAATACAGATGATATTCATAACTTTTATGGTTTGTACTCAGAATGACAATTGTAAAAAGAAACCTTGTAAAAGTCTTACCTTCTTACCAAACAGCCTTTCAGTTTCCGTAAATGCGTACATAAAATTGGAATCGAAAATAGGATTCGAGTTTGAGTATTGAGTCTTCTCTACGCTGCGTTTAGAATAATATACACTAA
The DNA here is from genome assembly GCA_904066015.1 of Synergus gifuensis. Taxonomy (NCBI): domain Eukaryota; kingdom Metazoa; phylum Arthropoda; class Insecta; order Hymenoptera; family Cynipidae; genus Synergus; species Synergus gifuensis. Next base: position 1,004,598 of record CAJFCO010000130.1, on the reverse strand, counting down.
ATTAAATATTTGTGTATATTCTACATTCACAAGAAATGAAATTATTTCTGCGCCTTAACGCAGCGTAGAAATGAGTATACTTAAAAAACTGACTTCTGTTTTCTTCTCCTTTTTAAATAATTTATTCTCTTTTTTTTTTTAATTAGGAAAAATATTTTTTTCACGCCGTGCGCAAAGCTCGATATTGCGCACGCAAGCGTATGCTAAATCAAGCTTCGCAGGTTCGCACACGTTGTATCAAAAAATACGGTTCAATACCTATGTGGGATTGTGATTTCAGCCTTGTGTAACCATTTCATACAAGGTTAAAATCACAATCCCGCACTAGTAACGAAATGAACTAATGAAATTACTTTAACTTTTTGTTAAAGCTTCCTGTTTTCATAATATAAATAATAATTTTACTTAGTATAAATAATTTCCTGTTTTACCGGTAAATATGTAACGTTAACTTGAAAAGATATTACGTTAATAATTATGAATGAAGATTCTATTGTCTAAGTAATTCTGTACTTGAAAAATCTAACATAAGTTTACTTTTTTTTTTTTCCATAAATATTCTTCTTTTTATTAAAGCGTTAAAAGGATATTTGATATAAATCATAATTGAGGAAGAAGGGAGTCGTTCTGTCATCAATTCCGATGGAAAAACTTGATTCACAACACATCATCATGTACGTGTGCAACATTTGGGATTGTATTAAACAGATGCCTTTACTTACAGTCACTAAGCACTGTTAGTAAGTGGCGCATAGAGTAATTTATACATATAAATATATATTAGATTGTAAGTAAAAAGACCACTGGTTAGGGCAAAACTGGTTTTATGCGGCAGAAATCATTACGTGATAATAATATTTGTATGACGGTAATTATTATACAGGTCAGAGAATCAATATTTTGTGTAAATTACCCTTTGTTTTAATCCCTATCCTGTTATTTTGAAGATTTTCCTTATAAACAATGATAAATTTTATTCTAGAGTTTAGGGATAGACAATAATCAAGGTTTAAAAACTATAAGCCTTTAATAAGAAGATTATTTGGATTCAAGACATTTAGGAATGCAAATACATGGGTATTATTACTACAATGGAATAATAAAAATTTAAGCCGGGTCAATCACACACAAAGTTCAATATTTAGATTGTGATTTTATATAACTTTAGGTACATCAGATCAGAAGTTCCTTATTAATTTGGAAATAATGCAGTCAAATGCAAATTTGCTTTTTGTAATGTCACGGTCCTGATTAACTTGATACTTGAAACATACTTCCATCACTTAGCAAAATTATGATTCAACAGATTTGTTGCGGCATGGCTGAAAAAAATTAATTTAATGTTATTCAAGTTTTCTTTTCCTTGGAAAATAATTATAAAAAGGAAGATACAGTATAATTAATGAATCCATAACTAATTTAATATCGAGAAACGAGTTTTCGTTGAATCTGAATATTATATATAATTATTTAACAATTTCATAAGATACAAAATAATTTATTTCGAATTTTTAGTCTAATTAAAAATTGATTTCCGTTTACTTACACGTATTTCGTTATCCTTTAGCGACACCGACCAAAGCTGGTCTCACTATTCTTTCGTGGAGTTTGTAGCCCACTTTGGAAACTACAACTACCGTTCCTGGTTTTTTACCTTCGACTTCCTGTTTTAGAAAACATTTTAGTTTGATTTGAAGTTTGCATTAATTATTTCAATTGAAAATGAGTTCAAAGAAATTTACCTGTTGAAATAAAGCTTCATGCTGATTCGGATCAAACTTCTCATCGAGTGGATTCAAGGAAATAAGACCATGCTTCTTAAACACCTATTTAAAAGTAAAGTTGCTAAATTAGTTATAAAGTTCAGCCACTTAGAATTTTTTTAAGCAAATGATTTGACTAGATTTGAATGAGTCTTTAAAATACAAGCTAATTTTTAAAAGTACCTTATGTAATTGTGCTTCAGTCATGATTAAGCCTTGGTATAAATTTTTCAAATGTGGATTCTTCTCTGTTAACTGGTCTTTCGGCACACTTTCAGTCGCTTTACCGAGAATATCAGCAACATCTAGTAAGTCTTTGCAAAATCCTTGTATGCCAAAGAGCTTGGCATCATCAATTTGCTTCATCAGTCGTACTCTAAGGTTTTCGCTATCTGCGAGTGCTCTCTTATATTTGTCATTCAAGTTTGAATTTTGTTCCTTAAGTTCTCCTATTTCTTTATTCAAAAGCTGTATTTCTGATGTTAACTTCTTTTCATTTTCGGTAAGTTCTTGACTAGGCGGTGGTGTTTCTCCAGATTTCTGCTCTTCTGTTCTTGTGCCTTGCTGATGTAGAGAGGATGAAAAAAAGGGTCTGGATGAACTGCAAATTAATTTTTTTTATCGTCAATGTAGGCAATTAAAATTTTGGAGTTACAATTTTTTAAATTAAGTCTTTTCAAGGTAAAAACTTTTTAAATTTCAAAATCAAACTATAAACAAGAATTTATTTAAAATAACATTTATTTTTTTAGTTTTTAATGCGTAAGTAACCTCACGTGTTCTATAAAGCGCAGTGGTTCTGAAAAAAAAATATTTTCTATAATATTTTCTATAAGTACATATATAAAATACTTACCTAAAGACAACGTTCTTGCTGATTTGATAGACATTATCAATTGTCAATCGACCAAATCTAATTGCCACCGGTAGAGCAGTGAATGCCATTTTTTCTTTACAATTTTCAATCCAAAAAACAAATGTATTAAATGATGAAACCAACGAAACAAAGAAGAAACTAGAAAAGAGGTCACATGGTATTTTCATCAAAATCAGTCAAAATTTTAATGATTACAAACACCAATGAAAAGAATCGCCTTCCACTTGTGGACAAAATAGATTTTATAGTGTTTACTTCATGATTTCCCCACTATTCGTAATAAATTATATTCACCCAATAGAAAATTGACCATTCTATTGGATTTATTCTCTCATTGGTTGAAATTAGATAGTCTAGGCCATCGATCGATTACAGTGGAGCTAACCTGTTTTGACCATGGATGTAAGAATATGATGGAGCCCTTGCCAGCGAGTTTTTTGACCAAGTAAGTAAGGGGGGAAACTGTGTATAGCGGCCATATTACCGTGGGAAGTTTCTTGGCTTTCGATTGGCTGAAATTTTAGTGCGGACTGTTAAAATCGATCATTTTGTGTGTAAACCGCGACTTCCGTTACCTATCATAAGCCAAGCAACAAATCAGCCAACAGACTAGAGGCTTCAAAACGTCCCTGAGTAATATGGCCACTCCATGCCCCCTTCGCAACTCAGCTGGCACATCCCCCTTGCCTATGTTAGGACTTTGTGCTCCATCCATATATTCTTACATCGATGGTTTTGACACTTCCTGAAGTCCTGACGTTCCTGACACGAGTGACACGATGGCACTTCCACAAGTACGTAAGGTCATCCACTAAAATTGTCATCGAAGGCAGTAAATAACGTTTATTTTCAGTTATTAAGTAGATTCGTATTTAGAAAACTCTTCGTGGATGTTGATTTAACTCCTGAAGAGTGAATTTTAAGAAATGCTGACCAAATTTGAGACGAAATCTGCTCGAGTTAAAGGACTCTCCTTTCATCCAAAACGCCCATGGGTTCTTGCCAGGTAAATAATTATTTTTTACTACAATTGTTACTCTAGATTTTGTAAAATTCATTATATTAAATTATCTATGCTCATGAAATTTAATTGTAAAAAAGGTTGCTAAATTTTCCTTCATTCTTTTTATTACTGAGAACCGGTGGTCCAATTTTGTCTTTTAAGTAATAATTAATTGTTTTATTTGTTTATTTGTTGCAAAATAACCTTATTAAATATTAATAGCTTGTTTCAAGTAACGAAATTACTTCAAAAGTTGCAGTTGGAGTAACACTTTTTGGAGTTGAATTATAATAAAAAATCTGTCACGTAACTCGTTAAACTCTAAATTTTTTAATTAACTATACTTCAATTTGATAAATACCAAAGAAATTTAATTTTATTTTAGCTTACACAATGGTGTCATCCAACTATGGGACTACCGAATGTGCACCCTCCTAGATAAATTTGACGAACACGATGGTCCAGTTCGTGGCATTTGTTTCCACAACCAGCAACCTCTCTTCGTATCTGGAGGCGACGACTACAAGATAAAAGTTTGGAACTACAAACAACGGAGATGTATTTTTACTCTCCTAGGTCACCTTGACTATATCCGAACAACAGTTTTTCACCACGAGTACCCATGGATCCTCAGTGCCTCAGACGATCAGACAATCCGAATTTGGAATTGGCAAAGTCGAACTTGCATCTGTGTCCTAACCGGACACAATCATTATGTCATGCAAGCTCAATTCCACCCCTCTGAGGATATCATCGTCTCAGCTTCTCTCGATCAAACAGTTCGCGTCTGGGATATATCCGGACTACGAAAAAAGAACGTCGCACCTGGACCTGGAGGTCTCGAAGATCACTTAAAAAATCCTGGAGCAACTGATCTGTTTGGTCAAGCAGACGCTCTCGTTAAACATGTTTTGGAAGGACACGATCGTGGAGTCAATTGGGCCAGTTTTCATCCAACTTTACCCTTGATAGTTTCTGGAGCAGACGATCGCCAGATAAAAATATGGAGAATGAACGACTTGAAAGCTTGGGAGGTGGACGTTTGTCGAGGACATTACAACAATGTTTCTTGCGTTTTATTCCATCCTAGACAGGATATTATTTTATCCAACTCTGAGGATAAGAGTATCAGAGTTTGGGACATGACGAAACGGACTTGTTTGCACACTTTCAGGCGAGAACATGAGAGATTCTGGGTCTTGGCTGCTCATCCTACTTTGAATTTATTTGCTGCTGGTCACGATTCAGGAATGATTATTTTTAAACTGGAAAGAGAACGTCCAGCTTACGCAGTTTGCGGAAACATTCTCTTCTATGTCAAGGAACGCTTTTTACGAAAATTGGATTTTACAACGTCGAAAGATGTTTCTATTATGCAAATTCGAGGAGGTGGAAAAACTCCTCCATATAGTATGTCTTATAACCAGGCCGAAAATGCGGTGCTGATTTGCACGAGGCCTCCTTCTAATATTGAAAGCAGCACTTATGATCTTTATACGATTCCACGGGATGGTGATTCGAGTTCGGATGCAGATACAAAAAGGGCGTCTGGAATCACAGCCATCTGGGTTGCTAGGAATCGATTTGCTGTTTTAGACAGAGCATATACTGTAAGTATAATTAATTCTTGCTCCACATTCTCTAGTTAAATGATTAAAAACTAATTGAAGTTGTGAAATCGAATTATTATTTCTCTTGCAGCTCGCCATCAAGAATCTGAAGAACGAGGTGACCAAAAAAGTCCAAATTCCAAACTGTGATGAGATCTTCTACGCCGGAACCGGAATGCTACTTTTACGAGACGCTGATCAAGTAATCCTCTTTGACGTTCAACAGAAGAGAACACTTGCAGAAGTGAAAATTTCCAAGTGCAGATACGTGGTTTGGTCTGCCGATATGTCATATGTTGCTCTCCTCGCAAAACATTCAGTCAACATCTGCAATCGTCGTCTCGAGTCTCTCTGTTCTATACACGAAAATACAAGAGTGAAATCAGGTTCCTGGGATGAATCTGGTGTGTTTATTTACACTACGAGTAATCATATCAAGTATGCGATAAACAACGGAGATCACGGAATTATACGTACTTTGGATTTGCCAATCTACGTCACAAAAGTAAAGGGAAACCAAGTGTACTGTCTCGATCGGGAATGTCGCCCACGAATTTTGAGGATAGACCCGACAGAGTATAAATTCAAGCTAGCATTGATCAATAGAAAATACGAAGAAGTATTGCATATGGTCCGTACAGCGAATCTCGTTGGCCAATCGATCATTGCTTATCTTCAGCAGAAAGGATATCCAGAAGTTGCTTTACATTTCGTTAAGGACGAAAAGACGAGGTTTGGTCTCGCTTTGGAATGTGGCAATATAGAAGTTGCACTAGAAGCTGCAAGGTCGCTTGATCAAAAAGCTTGTTGGGAAAGTTTGGCTAATGCAGCTCTTCTTCAGGGAAATCATCAGGTAGTGGAGATGTGCTACCAGAGAACGAAGAACTTTGAAAAACTTGCTTTCCTTTATCTTATCACTGGCAATTTAGATAAGCTGAGGAAAATGACGAAAATTGCGGAAATACGAAAGGATGTTTCTGGACAGTATCAGGGAAGTCTTCTCCTGGGAGATATTTATGAGCGAGCCAAGATTTTGAAGGTAATAATAATGAACTGATAGCTTCTTGGTAGGAGACTATGTTTTTTAATACCTTTTCGACTAAACTGTAATTTCTTTTTCAGAATTCTGGTCAATCATCTCTCGCATACGTCACAGAAAAAATCCACGGCATCGCGAACGAAGAGGACGATGTGCAGTACGAATCGATGAAAGAAGAACTCACCGACCTTGAAGAAGGGGCGATTTACCTCTGCCCTCCAGTTCCTGTCCAACAAGCAGAAAATAACTGGCCTTTATTAACCGTTTCTAAAGGATTTTTTGAAGGTGCGATGATGTCTCGAGGTAAGAGTCAAGTCTCCGCAGCGTTGGCTCCAGCCGAAGAAGACGAAAACGTTGTAGAGGGTTGGGGAAACGACGACGAACTTGGCATAGATGAAGAGGATGCCGAAGATGCTAAAAGCGCTAACGAAGGTGAAGAGTCTGCAGGTTGGGAAGTTGAAGATGTGGATCTTCCTCCCGAACTTGAAGTTTTGAACGCATCGACAGATGAAGGCTATTATGCTCCACCAACCAAAGGAGTTCCTCCAACTCAACACTGGGTCAATAATTCCAAACTCCCAGTTGATCACGTCCTTGCCGGTTCTTTCAAAAGTGCTTCTACTTTATTGTATGAACAAGTGGGAGTTGTGAACTTCAAACCCTATAAATCGCTTTTTATGAGCACTTTTGCCCGATCTCGTACCTCCTATTCTTTGCTTCCCAGCATGCCTTCACTCTACAACCATCCCTTGAGAAACTGGAAAGAAGCTACGCTTAAGACAGGGTTACCAGCTGTTGGTTTGAGACTCACGGATTTGGTCCAGAGACTTCAAGCATGCTACCAATTAACCACGAGTGGTAAATTTGTTGAAGCGACAGAAAAACTTCAAGGGATTCTTTTAAGTGTCCCCTTTTTGGTTGTGGATACGAGGCAAGATATCGCTGAAGCTCAGCAACTGATTCAGATTTGCAGGGAGTATATTCTGGGTTTGAAGATGGAAACTGAGAGGAAGAATTTGCCGAAGGCTAGTATAGCAGAGCAGAAGCGAGTTTGCGAGATGGCTGCGTATTTTACTCATTGTAATCTTCAACCTATCCATCAAATCTTGACTCTTCGGACTGCTGTGAATATGTTCTTCAAGCTGAAGAATTACAAGACAGCTGCATCTTTTGCAAGAAGGCTTCTGGAATTGGGACCGAGGGCGGAAGTCGCTCAACAAGTCAGGAAAATATTGCAGGTGGGTTTTGTTATAAATGAAGCCTGATTAGGAAATTCTGAAATTGAAACTTTGTAACGTCCTTAACATTTTCTTTGTATTTATTGTTTAGGCCTGTGATAAGAATCCAGTTGACGAGCACCAATTGGCGTATGACGAGCACAATCCGTTTACGCTCTGCGCTGGAACTTATACGCCAATTTACAGAGGAAGTCCAGAAACGAAATGTCCTCTATGTGGAGCAACTTATCAACCCCAATTCAATGATTTGCTCTGCAAAGTGTGTGATGTTTCTCAAATTGGTAAACAATGCACTGGACTGAAGATAAGTGCACTGCAATTCCGATAAGTAGATGAAATGAAATAATTCCATTACTTATCCACAATGTAATTTTTTAAGCGATTTATATTTTTATTACGTAGTACCTAACCTTGCATTTAATCAATAATTTCAATTTGTACAGCCTGCAACAAGTTTGTATGTAGAGATACAAATCAAATTTAATTAATTTATCTCTTATCATCTTGCAAACTGTGAAATGCAGTATTACCCATGCAGCAAGATTTTTAAGTTTTATCAACACACTACGTGGAACTAGGTGCAGTTTTTATTTCGAAAATTATTTATTAAGCGATGTTTAGCAGAATTCTGAATACAATTTACAATGAATTTTTTTTTATAATATTGAAGAAGACGAATAAAAGAAATATTTAAAAAGTAGAAAATATTTTGTCTTTATTTTAGAATAAATCTAAAGTCGAATAAATAATTAAATATCACTCATTAGCATCTTTCGAAAACTTTGTACAAATCGGGCAACGAGACTAGCTCAAGAATTGTAGAGTCATGAGCAAAATGCTTTGGAGGTAGTAAACTTTCTTTGATAGCGTTATATAAAATATGTTCAGTTACGTGTTTCCAGTCGAAGGTTTCTGAACCAGAGTCGAGTTGGCTATAAAATTTGGCTGTTTCTCGACAAATTCCTTGAAAACATGACTGTTCTGCTGACCATTCGACTTCGGTTGCCAACCGGAGGATATATAAAGGAATTCCAGCTTCAGAAGGATAATATTTATCTGAAAAGCAAGAAAGTAGTTTATTTGTAGCAAAACAAGTACTAAATGTGTCATTTGTTAATTTACTAATTTTTTAATGAAGTTACAAGTTACAAATTTTCATACCTAACAATATAGGTAATGTTTTTAGATTTCCTTTCTTGTCGATGACCATAGAAAAATATTCTCGCAGCATATCCGCTTTTTCTGAAAGCAATTCTTGTACTCTAGCAGCCAAGTCCTCTTTTTTTCCATCTTCTTCTGTCCATCCTGCATCTTTGGTCTCAAGACCTAACATTGCTAGGTCGTATAAAGGCAAAGGTTCCTGAAAACATGACAGTACATTTTTATTATATTATTATATTCATAATAAATTATAAAAATAAACTTACTGAAAACTTTATGATCCCATAATTTGCAAAGTCATACAACATGATTTCGTAAAAAAGTTCTTCCCTAAAAATAAAACAGAAAATAAATCGCTTATTACTTAATTATTAACCATTTTTGGCTATTATTTTTATACTATTAAAACTAGATATCACTTACGCAAGCACCTGTGTGTTGCAAATGTATAAATTAACTCCACTTTGGACGAGAGCAAATCCTTCATCGATGCATCCGACAAATGTCAAACTTGATAAAATTTCTCTGAGACCTGCATGATAATTATCTTCCACTTCTTTTCTTAACATCAAAACGCTTTTTAATTTCACTTCTCTTCTGAAATCATTTACGGAATAAGACTTAAATTCTGTGATTTGTGTTCCCTTTGACAAACTTTCATTCAAATCTTCTTTACTATTCGTAATTTTCTTTTCTCCAAGTTTATTATATTCATCATTATTAGTGTCTGCATTTTTATTCGTTTTTGGACTAAGATCTTCATTTTCACCACTTCCCCATTGTTTATAAATTCTTTTAAGTGCTTTGTCTGCTGTCATACTACTTTCAGCAGGTTCAAGTTCCATATCGAGAGGTCCATTACTTTTTTCTTTTTCAGAATCAGAATCATCTGAATCTGATATCATAAAACATGTTCCATTATCTTCTTCTAAAGAAGAACATGTGGCATTTTTTTCTTTCACCATTAGTTGTATCTTCTGCAACTTATCTTCAGTTGAATTTTCCTCAGTCTTATTTTTTGTACAACTGTTGCCAATTTCTTTAACTTTATTATCTTTAGCTTTATAATCGTTAGATTTATTATTTTCGACTTTCTCATCCAAATCCGTTTTACTTTCATTTAAAGAAGGTTGAATAATAAAGTTAAATTTATCCAGTTTCTGATCCGAAGAACTTGTTCTTACCATTTCATGAGCATACAGTTTCTTTGTTTTATCTCTCTGTGTTCTATCATATTCAGGTAAAACTTCTTTTAAAACGTCTTTTGTGATATCTACGTTTGGCAATTTTGACTGCATATAAAATGTCCTAGAAGCATTCACACCTGAGAGTTTTTCATCCAAAGCAATCTTCACTTTCTCAATTATAGAATCTTCATGAAGGAATCGAACTTCATACTTCGTTGGATGCACATTAACGTCCACGTTCGCTGGGTCGATTTCAAGTGATAAATAACACCATGGATAAGTTTTCTTCGGCAAATGTACGAAGTAAAGGTCCTCTATCATTTTCTTTATCACTGAAAAATCAAAAATACTTCTTGAAAAGGGTCTAGTTTTATCTTAATCATTATTTTAGTACAATAAATTAACTGATAATTTGTAATTTTCTAATTTTACTTACTCGAAGAATCAACAAGTCTGTGATTGATGAAGAGAAGAAGCGTCAGTCTTTTATTAGAGAAATTTGGATTCGTTATGAGTGCGTGTAATTTAAAATTGTGTTTTTCATCCTTAAGATCGACTTCTAAAAGTTCACGAGCTACTGGATTGCCGTACAAAACTCGAATATTGTTTACTTTTGTAGAGGAATGAGGCGTTCGAACCTGTATTTTTAATTCAAAATTTAATCGTTAACTTTAATAAAATAAACCGAATTCAATTATTCAATAAGAGTACATAAAATATAATATCTCTTACGTGTGTTGTAGTTTCTCCTTGCTTTTTTAAACTGAAACCAACAGAAGGATTGTGCACAGCATATCTGGTAATGACTTCTGCGATTTTGGAAAATTCCTCAGAGATACTGGACAAAGCTTTTTTTCTTGTTGGAATATTGTAGAAGAGATTCTCAACAGTAATGGTTGTGCCTTGGTTTCCAGCACACGAAATTGGTGGTGCTTTTAACTTGCCATCACCGTAAGAAGCTCTGTTAAAAAAATTTAATTAATAAAGTGGTAGAAAATAAGAAACATTGAAATAAATAAAAAGGACAACTTTTCTCACTTGTAAGCGCATTTTTCATCGATTGTTTTTGTTATTATAGTTAATTGGGCTACATAACTAATACTGGCTAAAGCTTCACCTCGGAAACCAAAAGTGGCAATGGACTGTAAATCTTCGAATTTTTCTAATTTACTTGTTGTGAATCTCTCGCAAACAATTTCCATATCATCTTTCCTGATCCCGGTTCCATTGTCTTGTATCTATTTTGAAATATTTGATTTTATTTTAAAATTATATTTTTCATTGAGATTGGAAATTATTTATAATAATACATAAAATAGATGCCTGTAATAATTTTAATCCTCCTTCTTTGACAACAATTTGTATATTACTAGCCTTTGCATCTAGGCTGAAAATAAATAAAGCATTAGGTTTTTAGTTTAGTTTGAAAAATAAATAAAAATCAATTTAAAAAAATATTACAAAAATTCTACCTGTTCTCTATCAATTCTTTCAAAGCATTTGCAGGTCTTTGAATGACTTCGCCAGCTGCAATTCTATTTACTACAGCTTCATCGAGCTTTTTTATTTTAGAAGGTGCTAACATTTTTGTAGATAGTTTTTTAAATATACAATTCAAATCTTGATTTTCTGCTACACCGAATTAATATGTAAACAAAACTGGTGTGTGAGAATATGTATGTACTATCAGCTGATAATTGAAAATATAACCTATAACTAATAATGGATAAGTTTTCTTCGGCAAATGTACGAAGCGTACGAAGTAAAGGTCCTACGTTTGACAATTTTGACTGCATATAAAATGTCCTAGAAGCATTCACACCTGAGAGTTTATAATATTAGATAGTTTATTTATATTAGATATTTCATATCTAATATAAATTATAAGTAATTTTTCAATCCCATTTATTTAAAACTTCAAAGGAGAGTGACAATTTATTATTTAGATGATAATGTTTTAAAGAATCTCTAAAACAATTTAACAATGAACACAATAGGCTTTACACATTTGTTTTAAACTTTTGAACTTTGACAATATTTTGACAGTTTTAAAAGCTTAAGGTGTCTTCACACTTTTATTAATTTGTCCAGTTTGGCATTTTTTTGATCAATGAGAATACTTTGTTAGCAATATTTCTGCTAGATCTGATTTCTGATTGAGTTTACAGAATAGGAGAATAGGCATAATTTCTATTTTTCCATGTGAACAAATATGTATGTATGTATGTATATGTGTATGTCGTTTTCAACAATCGATTCAATCATATGACTACTCTGGGCGTATTAAGTTTGAGTGAGTTTTAAAGTATTCTTGCTGTACGCCCAGGAAACGTGATTAATAAGTACTTTTTCAGTTTATTTCTCGTGTGAAAAGCGAAAAACTATATATCTCTCCTAAAATGAAAGTCTGTGGACCTAAATACGCCCTTTGTGGCCTCGTAATTTCAGCATGGGGTGTTATTCAACTCGTAAGTAATTTTCGTTCAAGACGCCTGACCCTTCATTTTATACTCATTTATTAATAAATACTTGAAATTATGCGTATATTATTCCGTCATAGTTTAACAAAATCCAAGCTTCATATAAGCAAGATCTACTTTTTTCTGAAATATTTTTAATTTAGTATTTAGAAACCATCATATTGTGATAATAATCAAACAGGTATCTCATTTTATGCATATCCAATAATGTACTATCCATACAATATATTAGAATGTACGTCAAAGAACCCTTATGTAGTTTATTCAAATTTAAATTCGAAGATTAAAAATATCATCTTCCAAAATCTTTTCAATTCAAATATTTGATACAGACTTTTCGAATCAGCAGTTCTGAATTTCTTGTTTGTTTTAGGGGCTAATGGGAATATTCTTCTACTGTAGAAGTGTTGCATTAGTGGAAGATCTTCCTCTGGAAGGAGAAACTTTCTCGACGCCAAACGATTTTTTCACAGCAGCCGATAAAGGTTTCCAGCAAAATGCAATTAATTGCTGGATCGCAGCAATTCTCTACATCATCACGTTTGGATTCTCCGGTTATCAGTTTTATCTAAACTCACGTTCATCGCTTAGTGTATAATTATAAACTCAAGAATCAATTCCAGTCAACTTAATTTAATTCAATAAATCCAATTAACTCAGGTTGTGTTTCGAACACAATCACGTGAAACTAAATTTGTACATCTGAAAATCCATGGAAGAAATCTTATTTCTATCACTCAATATCTAGAGTCCAATTTTTGTTTACAGCTTCAGTTTATCAATCAAGTTTATAATTGTTTTTTTTTTACCAAAATGTGTAATAATTTAGAGTACAATAGAACATGGTTAGTTTTCTGTGTTCATTAGTGTTTTCTGAAAAATAAGTATTATCATGTTGTAAATGATCGAAAACAATTTTTTTGAAATGTATACTAGGTATTAATAGATTTCAATGTATGGTTGTTAGGGAAGTTAAACACAATTCAGAATTAGGTTAAAGTAGCATTCTTGCTACTATATGTTAGTTGATATACTGTATCGAGAAAATGCTTGTAAAAAGATTAATGTTTATGAAATGTGTGAATGAATACAAAACTATGTCTGACTGATTGATGCACGAAAAATAAATATTGTTCTGTTATCTTTTGGGTTTTATTTAATTTTAAAAATAGGGTTACCATCCGTCCTGGTTTTTCGGGACATGTCCTGTTTTTTCGAGGTTTGTCCTGGTGTCCTGGTTTCTTCTTGAAAATAGGCAAAATGTCCTGGTTTTTTATGAAACCAAGATTTTTGACAGCAAATATTGTATATTTTAATTTTTCTACAATCGCAGTTGTAGGTTTCAGCATCATACTGAACGCGACTTTATTATAGTATTACTGTCATTCTAATAAATTTTTTTAGGGGTCACTCGAAAATTTTAGAACGTGCTGGTTTTTTACGCGACCGAGATGGTAGCCCTAATTTAATTTTATTTAAAGACCTGGCAACATATTCACTGATGAAAAAAAAGATGGAAAAAATTGATTACAGTGTTTTATTAGAAAATGACGTACTTTTAATAACAGAATAATAATTTTTTCAATTTTTACCATTTTATTTGCTTTTTAAAAAATTTTTAAATTAAATATTTAAAAGTTGTATACATACATATTATATATTTTTATCAATTTTGTATGTAAAAGTGGATCTAGAAGAATAAATACTATACGATTGGTCATTCTACGCAGTATTATTGTATTATGAACCTACCGTAAAATAGCAGTCAAGTCAGAGACTCAAGATCAAGAGATCTTTTTGTTTAAATTATTCGAATGTGATTAAATAAAATACATATATACAAAAACTAATTTGACGAAACAATCCAAATGAACCCATTAAAATTTACGTTTTAAACTTTGACTATACATACATCGAATTAAAATTGTAATAAGATAACATTCTAATTATATATGTACACAGACAACACTTCAATTTACTCACACAAAGAAGTGAATCTAGTCTTCAAAAGTAATTTATTTCAATAATTTAAATTTGATAATATGGAGAATAAAACAAGCAAGACAATTGTGGTCACAGGATTTGGCGCTTTCGCTTTACATACTGTAAACGCAAGTTGGGAAACAGTAAAAGAATTGGAAAAAAAGTCTGATGATTTAAAACAATTATATGACGTTCATCTTGTCACGGAAAAAATACCTGTTGCTTATGATTATGTCTCGAAAAGAATTCCACAACTCTGGGAGAAACATAAACCAATGGTAAAGTTTGTAAAACTCTACATTGATTTGTTTAATCAGTTCGTTAGTTTTAGTCTTAAAAATTTTTAGCTAAACAGTTATACATAATATTTTCAGATGGTTTTGCATTTAGGAGTATCAGCAGTTGCAAAATGTTTAAGAGTAGAATCAAAGGCATGTAGTAAAGGATATTGCCGACTAGATATAAACGATCAAAAGTGCCTTGTAGACGACGATATCCCAAAAAAATATTTGAAAACTGCCATTAATGTTGATTCCGTTTGTTCTTATGTAAATATTAATTCATCTAAAAATGGCTGTGAGGCTTGTGTTTCTGAATGTGCAGGACTCTATTTATGTGAATACATATATTATCAGTCTCTAAATATTGATCCAGAACGAACATTATTTGTCCACGTACCAGATTTAAATGTATATTCAAGTGCACAAACTGCGGAAGGAGTTTATGATATTATATGCCATATAATCGAGACTCACTTGTGCTCTCTATGAATTACTATACTTAAAATTTTATTTTTTAACAATATCAAGTTGATTATTCACCCTTTATAAGATAACAAGTAATAAAATGGTAATTATCAAAATGCTATGTTATGAAATAATCACTCTTTAATAAACTGTACATTATATAAATAAGCTTCTTATTTGAAAGTTAGAATTTACAAATTTAAATTATCATCAAAATTACAAAAAGTTTTACATTTGTACAAAAATACCTTCGCCCACTCATTCATTCCCTCCGTGCTGAAATTTCGTCCGAACAGGCGTAATATTATTTTTCAATTCTCGTGAATGTGGTTTCCTTAGCATTTCAGCTACGTGGCCCATCTGAATAGTACAGTCTGGATTCAAATTAGGCGGCAAAAGTGTGCACTCTCTTTCAAAAATCAAGGCTAAACCTTCCAACAATTCCACGAAACCCATGGACAAAGCTGCACGTCGTAACCTATTAAGCTCCTGAAACAAAAATCGACGTGTTTAGTTAAATTTTTTTACATTTATAAAATTTAGTCCCAAATTTTTTAAATCAGTTACCTTGTAGAAGTTTTGCGTTTTCTCAGGTAACTTTCTAGCGTGTCGAAGTATTTTTTGAATGTCGGATTGCAATCCGACATGTCGTATCCAGGACGGAGCATTCAGGGCATAACTTCTCTTTTCCGGTGGCTTTACAGGGAAAGTTGACTCAGCATTTTTGTTCGGGGAGTCGATTGGGCCCAGGTTAGTTAAATTTCCCAACCAAGGAATTACGTTTGCTCCTGGTTCCAATACTGTCAACATTAAATTCGATTTTTTCTTCGAGTCAGATCCGGAGTATATAAATCCATACCAATCTGAGTTTAATGCACAGAGAGCTGTCATGCCCTCTACCTATAAAATGAAAAATAAGTTAAAATGGTTACAAATGACTATTTTTAATAAAAATTAATAATTTTACAAATACCTTCAAAGCGCCATGAAGTAAAACACAGAAAGATGGAATCTTTCCATCGTCTCCTTGGTCTTCGTTGTCAGATTCGTCCTCAAGCGAAATTCCTTGCATGCTTGCCGTTTTCTCAGTCAATAGAGGCAAAACCATATGTCGGGAAATTGCACTAGGATTTCCAATATCAGCAACGTTCAAAAAGCCACAAATCTCTATAGTTTTCGCTATAGTTAAACCAATAATTTCTTCGAAATCTGTTTTTTTAGAATAGGGCTGAAATTGATTAAAATGTAAAATTAGAGAGCTATAAAATTAGATACTATAAAAAGATGTTAGGAGATGTTGCAATTTATTTTGAGACTTACTATTGGTGATGGGGAGAGTAGAATTCGTGATCCTAAATTTCCACATTTTAAATACCCTTGAAATGAAACATATGTCGTTTCTGCTAGTTTCTTAAAACAATTATTAATTGTCGTTTTCGTTAATTGTCCTTCTGGTACCAAAACCGTGCTGTCGCCTCCTGCTAATTCGATCAGTCGTTGGTAAAGTGAGAGACCCATACTTAAGCCAGAATCTGGAAAAACAAAAAACACAATATGAAGATTAAAAATAGACCAGCTATATTCTTTATTCGAATTCTGAAGTATTAAATTTAAACTAATTACCTTGAGGGCCAGCAATGCAAACCACTGTTAATTTTCCAGGAAAAGGAAAAGGCAAGGGAAATGGATTTGATTCCCTGGATATATTTAAAGAGTTCAAAGAATCTCCTAAAGACATTGGTCCAACGCCAGGGCTGCCGTCAGTAATTAAAATCACTTGACAAGCTGTAGAATTTCCCCATTCTGACATGATAATATTATTAACTCCATGTAGGGCTGTTTCGATACACGTTTTATCACATTCTTCAATATTTGGAAGCACAGATCGAATTTGATCATAATCTCGAGTGAACGGGACCAATATTTCATATAAAGATGAAAAAACCACCTATAAATTCAAGATAAATTGAATAGAATATGTATAAACTCATTTATTGAATTCTGTGCAAATCAATATTACTGCTTTTTTATAAAGTGAGTATGTATAAATATAATGAATAAATATAAATTCATAGAAAATATAATTACCAAGGACACAAATTCGAGTTTTGAATTTGCTTGTAAGTAGTTTAATAAAACGTTAATTCCCTGTACTGCCAGGTGATGCCTCGTTAATTGTTCACTTGGTAAATTGTCAGGATTCGTACCAGGAACTAAGCGTCTCATTGAAAGAGAAACATCCAATGCTATCATTGTAGGCATTGTGACTTTGTTTTTCTTCCACTTCTTATATTTATAAATAACAATTGTTATATATTCCAATTATTACTGAATGAGCTTTCTAGCACGGCTCAAGCAAAAACGTCAAGTTCTATCAGTTTTTAGGTTAGGATACGGGCGCATGTGAACATCATCAGGATCAATGTGGCATCATCAATCATCAGTGGCATCACACATCAGCGAGTCAGCTGGTCAGCATCATTAGCAAGCCAATACCAACACAAACACAACGCAGTAGCCTAGAGCGCCAATTTTTGGAGTATGTACTGACTAGAGATAAGTAAACAAATTAAATATCCAAAATTTCATATTAAATATATGAAGTATATAATATTTCATATTAAATAATTAATTCTACAATTAAATTTTCTTAACAATGAAAATTGAATGAACTAATTTTTATTTAAATATTTACAATACCTTTTAAATTTAGCGTTAAACTTGGAAATATAATTTTGACAAAGAACATTATGTCACGTGATTTTATTTCATAAATACTACATAACGAAAACTGTTTGAAGAAATTAAATAGGAGTTCATAACAGTTGTTAAAACTATTATATTAAATAAGTGCTTTTTCGTTTTTCGCTTAGACGAAGTTTATCTTCGAAAGTAATATTATACTGCATCAAATATACAAGGATCCATCTGCTGGTCCTAGGTACCTCATGGAGATGAGCAGTACATCAATTAAAGTCCAAACTCCCAATCCTCCGAAACTAAATAACTTCCCAATTCCTTCTTGCCAATGTCCTAAGTAAAATCTGGTTTTTGAAGCAAAACAAATAAATTAATTAAATACAAACAATATTAGATCGAATTAAAAATATATATTATGATTAAGTACATTGTAAAGTAAGGAATTACCTGTCAGCTCCAAAACCTCCGAGGGTTACACTTAAGATAAGTGCAGTGGACCATCGATATCCACCGGTCCAATTGCATGGTAGATTTTTTAAAAAATTTCTCCTGCCCAGACATATTACGTCACTATTAACTGTACAGTTTGTCCTGAAAAGCAAACTTTTTTGTTAGTACGTAATTAAAGATCTCAAGAGTAAACGAATAGAAGAGTAAATCTCAAATTTATGAATAAATTGAATGATTTACGAACCGATAATATTGCTGTGGTGAAGCAACGGAACTACATGAATTTTTTTGATGGCACTGATGTTCCCAGTGTTCTGTCTGATAGCAATATCGACAAATGAACGTTTTCTCAAAGGATGGTTCACCCTAAAAAAGTAAAATCAAGAATTAAATGAATTGTCAAAAGAGTGGAAAGACATTACTTTTATAAATGAATGTTTATACTTACTATGCAATCAATCTGATCTAATATAGTACAGTTGACTTTGTAAGAAGCACCATAAACACAATTTGGATTCAAATTGCATTTTAGACATCCTCCACCTAATTCTGAACATAATGTCCCTGTTGGACACAAATTCACAGATTCTTCCTAAAATAAAATAGAAAATCATAATAATTTAAAAAAGACCCATATATCCGATATTCAAAATACGTAAGTGTCAAATGACAAAATGACTACTGACCTTTTTATTATTATATGCAGGTGTAGAATTTGTATTTGCGTCTCGTAAAGCATAACTTGCTATACTTTCTTCAACAATAAGAATTAGTTATTTTATAGATACATTATTTTGATATCAGTCTGAACGTTTATCGTAAATGATGTATAATAATTACCATATCCCATATGTGCTTCTTTCACAGACGTTGATAAAATTGCTAGAATTATGTAAACTACATTTTTGGAATTAATTCTGATGACGCGCATGCCGAATTCAAACTAAATTAATTAATATATCTTAGCTTAATTGTAAATTGATTTAAAGAAGATTGTAAAAGCAAAAATAAGAAGTCTTCTGTTTACATCGTATGACTATGTTGTTTCGTGCGTTTCATGGTTGTTTTTGACGTTTTTGACATTTCTCTAAAAAAATCAGTTAATTTTGAGGTTATGTTTCGAAATGAGGCTGTTTTCTACTTTCTGCCGTTGAGGACGCTGTCGATCCAAATTTTTTTCACCCGCGAATTTTGAATTTTAAAATTTAAATGGATTTCTTGAAGTTCTTATAAAAAAAAATTAATTGTATTTCTTTCCAAAATTCGCGTGCACTCTTTAGAAATCCCCAAGTCAAATAGGCAAACTCGTATTTTCAGAATAAGGTTCGTCAATCTATAAATTCCTCAAAGTTTATATAAAATATTAAATTTCTTAATTTGCTAAAAAAAATCAGTAAAAATACGTGTTAGGTATATGAAAAATTGTGCATAGCTACAATTTATTTAGTTAAAATATCTTGAAAATTCTATACAACATTTTTTAATGTCCTGAAAATGTTTCTTTTTCCTTGTTTTCATTTTTGAAGTTTGGCTGCAGTGTTTGGAAGAATTCAGCCATTGGCCATAATTTGGCGCGTAATTCAAAATCGAATTAAAGAAATTCGATTTTGAATTGCACGACAAATTATTGCTTGATTATAAATTGTAACCATTGCAACCATTGCAACTGATGGATTGACAGTTGATCCTGATTGTCACTTAGTCACTTTATAGTCACTTTACTGAACTTTACGTCGGGTTACAATAGAGAGTGAACGTGTTGCTAATTTTATCTCACTTAACGATTTCGTCAATTTTCGAATCACTTTTTATTCGGGAGTGTCGCGGTGATGATGTGCATGGAACCTGAAAAATGATATTGACGTTACATAAAGGTAAAAATTCGAGCTGTTTTTCGTTTCCATAGTTAGGGTTGCAAATTGATTGCAATTGTATTTTTTTCACCATTTTTTGATGTTTTATCTTGATTTTTTTTTCTTTGAGCATTGAAGAATTTTCTGTGTTTTATTTTTTATTATCATTCTGCAACGAAGTAGGAAACGAATTGCTAGTCAAAAGGCCAATTTAACTGGAGCCTATATGTCTGTTTAATTCGAGGTGGTCGAAGGTATAAAAATGTTACCCTGAATTTCAGGAGTCAGAAAGCTCAGGGAATAGTATGCGTGCAGATAAGTAGGAGCAAACATTTACCTCTTCTAATTAATTTTCCACACTATTTCAACATCAACAAAAACATCGTTTTTCCCGTAAACATTTACAGTCTACTCAAGATAAAAATTTGTAATGCGTTTAATTGATTTACATAAGGTTGCGTGTTTGTAATGGAAAAGAAAACTTAAACTTCTGTTAATTTGATAGTACAGAAAAATATATAAAAATATGATCAAACAAGATTCAGCTGTGGAATTCAGCAACTTGACGTTTTAGTTTCTACTTTATTTGTACAAATGTCTTTTGACATTGTGCAAACTATGATAAAAAATTTTCATAACAGGTCCTAAAAAATTGTTACGTCTTCGTAACAGTCCACAAATCATTTCATATAAATAATTTCTACTAAACAGAATTCATAAAGTCTGTTGATTTCGCTGAAAGCACAACTCTTTCTTGTGTAAAAAAATGGCGTCGATTAAGATGGTTTTCACTTTCCTATTTATTACATTTTTGGCTATAAATGTAAAATCAGCATCATTAAGTTTTTCTAAACGCGCGGTTGAATCACATGACTGGAGTGTTGGAAAAAGAGGACCCTCAGACAAATTAGTAGCTCAAAAATATATAACTATTCCCACGCGGCAAGTGAAACTGCGCCAATTCAACCAGACTGTCCCAACTAAAAATGGACAAACAATTAACCAAATTGTTGTTGATGACCAATACATCGATGGGAATGGAGGCTATGCAAAAGTAGTGGATGGTGGCATAGGAAAGAAGTATGTAACTCTGTCGATTACGGGCCCAAAGGACCACGGAATTATGTTCGTCATAACGTTGTACGGTCATTAAAAAAATAATGATTTGCTTTATAACTATGTAACTTGATATGAGATAAATTCAAGCATGGATTTTCGTCAGTATGCAATTTCTATTTCTACCAAATTATGTGATAAAACTGTAAAACGGACAATAAAAATTGACTTATGTACACATATAGTTGAATTGTATGGAAATAAAAACCAATTCGCACACAGAGATTAATGTTATTTTATCAAGATTCGCTGTAGCAAAACGCCCCAAACTACCAAAAAAAAAAGAGTAAAAGAATCTACATACCTACACAAAAAAAAATAATCAATATAGGTAAAATTCCAATAATTATAATTAATAATTTATCTTACTATCTGAACCACAGCAGACAATAAAAAAACAAAAAGTAAATATTTATGATGAAAATTAATTTTTAAAATATTAAAATTCCTATGTTCTGAAGTTCGTAACAGAGTTTACAAATTATGTAGGAATTTTTCAAGAAATAAATAATTTTATGAGACTTTATCTTGCTGGATATCTCGAAATCCTTGACAACCACATTTAATTTATTGTCACAGGTGTCCGCCAAACTTGTTTTTCAAATTTTATTTCTTTTTAAAATCTGTCACTTTAATTATTTGTTTTTTTTTTTCTTAAATCAAAATTATGATTTTTTGAAATATTTGTATACTTTTCATATGCAATAATTTACATTATAAAATTTTTTGTTTAAAGAACATTGATATATGTAAAATTTGATTTTGTTTAATGGAAATTTTGAAATAACGGTACATTATATTACATGTGCGTCAGACTTTATTAGGAAATAATAAATATCATAATAAAGATAATTTTTATGCTATTTTCCTCTAAATTATATTTTAAAAAACAATTTTACAATGACTTGATATAAAAACTTCTCACATTCATATGGTATTTACATTCTCTTTATGTAAAGTCCAGGTTTCATTAACATATAGAGGTCCATGTTTTTCTTTAAAGAAAAAATTAATTCAAAAGTAAAGAATAAATATTTTTAACCTTTAGAATTGTTTAGAATACCCTAAAAAACGAAACTCATTAAACTCTCTCGATATGTTACTTTAAAAAATGTATTTGAAATTGCAAAATTTTATATTGTTTAATCATCTACACAAATATAAGAATGTGATCAATCTGTTTTTGGTAACACGCAACAGTTTAATGATAAATGTTTCAAAATGATTAATGTATTTAATATTTTTTACTAATATAAAGAAGAATAACAATATAAATAGTAACTAAAAATTAAATCCATTTTGTAAATTTCGTATGATACTAAATTGTAGCAAAATTTCGACTATTTGAAGACCGCATTGACCTTAAAATTATTTAAAATAAAAAGATATAAAGTAAATATTTAAATAAATTTGAAAACATTCAAATAAACGAAATTTTACCTTTTTAATTCGTTTATAACTGGTCTACTTTTACATTATTAAGAA
The DNA here is from genome assembly GCA_904066015.1 of Synergus gifuensis. Lineage (NCBI taxonomy): Eukaryota > Metazoa > Arthropoda > Insecta > Hymenoptera > Cynipidae > Synergus > Synergus gifuensis. The sequence continues at coordinate 981,907 of CAJFCO010000130.1, read as the reverse complement.
AGTAATACTCTAGAATAAAAATTGTACTTTTTTCTTGACTGGGACCTAAATTCTTTTCTTATTATTAAATAAAACGATACACCATTTACAACAGTTCATTGCTCTATTTTTTTATTATTGGATTCTTTCAGTTCCTCTTTTCGTGCTTGGTTTTCATTCGTTATTTGAGTATATCTATACGTACATACATTAATTGCATGATGACCTATTGAAATAATACATTTTTAGTTATTGGTTTAATTAACTGTTAAGTTAATTAAGGATTTATATATATATATATATTAATCCTTAATGAATTAAAGTTTGAAAATAAGAATAGGGAGAAAGGGAAATTAATTTAATGCAATATGCACTTTCTTTTGCATATACATAATACGCGTTGTTATAACAATGTTTTTGTTTAAAAGCTAAAATTGTGTAATGTACAAAAGTAACATCTTGGACGATAATCAAGTGCGTAACAATTGATGGTGCTTGCGCACACGAAGCTCGTTTGATAAAATACATTCTCTTCATCTATCTACAAAATCTTATACGTTTATCATTTTTTTTCACTTTACAATTTCGCATTGGCTTAACTTTTCCTATAACAATAATTCAATGTATTCTGTACAAATCCTACTATTTTATGACGTTTGTACATTAGTTAAATATATAGTTTTTCACGCTTCTGAACTGGACTTCACATTTCAAGTAGTGAAAGGGAGAGTTGACTTAAAAACGAAAGTACAATATAAAACTTAAATTGATCATCGATACATTACTAAAAATATATAAAAACACTCAACATTTAACAATAATATGATTTGCATATTCACATATGTATACATATATATGATTGAGTTTATTAGCTATTGCAAACTTTAAAAATAAATACTTAAATTAGTATTGCTCGATATTACATAATTGAATTTTAAAAATTTGTATGTAATAAACTAATAAAAAAATATAACTAATACTTAAAGGACGGTTAGAAGTCTTATAATTTACACATAGGCCTAGTCAAATTCGTTCATGACACGACAATGCTCTAATGCTATAAAAGAACAGAAATCCCTCCAATGGATACAAATTGAAGATTCTTAAACGAATTCTCTAAATGCGCTTTGCTCAATTCCTGATTGTGCCTTTATTTAAAAGCACATTGATATTGAATTTAAATTTTTAACAAAACGATCTTTTAATGAAAATGATACTTATGAGGTTTGGTCATTTAAAACATTCAAATGATTAAATATTGACATATATACGAGTAGAATTTTTTTGACATATTTCCTGTAGAATTTTTATGTAAGAAAGGATGAGATTTTATTTCTTCAGTGCTATTTTCATTTGTATAGTGAACCTAAGTGCAAATAAATTTTATTTTTCAGTATAATAACTCGTGAATGTAATATCGAACACGTTAAAGACTATGTGGTGACTGAATATGATTCTGTAAATGTGCACGAGGGCTTTCCGTAGAATAATTTCGTCCCTTGATCATTATTTTCTGTAAGTGATCGCGCATAATTTTACATTCCCCTTATAAGAAGTTCCTACTTTACAAACTTATTTTACAATCTGGTAAACATTTTTATTTAATCACACTAATCTGTAATTTAAACAAATAATGGAGCCAAGGACAATTGTTATAAAAGTAACAAGATTTTCGGAACTCGTTCGAATTCCATTTGAGCTTCCTGGTATCTGATTTATAGCAGGTGACAATCCAGTTTTGCGACCTGACGTTGAATTTGTCTCACTTCTCCATTTCATTGTGTATTGCGGTGCAGTTCTTCCCAGTGCTTGTAATCTATAAAAAAAAAAAAAAAAAAAAAAAAGAAGTTAATCACCACCAGGAATTGTACAACATATTTTGTGGAAAATCCTCTTGAAAAATACCTCTGCGGGAAACAAATATCGTCAGTCCAGTTTTAGAATTCTGATTTGTAATTGTCTAAATAAATGTGTAGATCTATATATTGGCGTAGTGAGAGCAGATTTATTTGTTAAAATCGTATAAATGATTATTTATGGTAGAGCAATTTCGTGCCAGGGATAATTTAGAAGGGACTTGAATTTACAATCTCATTGGTATACAGAGTCGCATTTGTAATTGTATAGCTACAACTTCGCGAGCAAACCGCGGTTGTGAAACTGTCGTAAAACTGTCGTTAGTTGGGCTTCAGGGCAAGAAATTAAGGCGAAGTGAAGCTTAATCGTATATTGCTATTGCAAAGAAACTCACTTAACTATCGCGTTGTTTACGTCGTCAGGAAGGGTAAAATTTCTGCGTCCATCCCTGGAGCAAAAAGTGTAGAGCCTTGGTCCTTCGGGATTCCCCATTTTCTTATACTCGTGTATCGTCAGGTTCCATGCTGTGCACGGCCCTAGAAGCAAGATAAATTATTCGATTCAGTGCCTGCGTGCAAACTTGGTTGCACCAGACAGATGCTTCAAAGAGTTTCATTACTTTCTAGCTCTTCGTTTTTCGTTTTTCTTTAGCTTAGCTATTTACAGATATCATTTTTTAATTACGTTTTAATCTCTCCTTCAACTCAGCAGTCTTTCATTCGTTTCAAAATCAAAGATAACATTTATAAATGAAATAGAATAAAAAAATATTAAATTTTTGAAATTTTTTGTTGAGTGTTAGTATTAATCCCCTGACTCTGCTTTCAAGAGTTTATTTGCTTTATTATGGATCATACATTTAGAAGCGATTGTCTATCTGCAATCAGAAACTTACGACTTTGTGTTGATTCAATTTCAATGGTTAGTAGACGGTTGGTAGGTGAAACCAAAGTCCATGTACACCTTTGTTGGTAGTATTGATTAAGTTTGAAATCTACGTTGATAGAATCGCCAACATGAACTTCTCCCTCTGGTTTAGCGGTTTCGTGATCCTTGCAAAAGACATCTTCGGCGAACTTGTAAGCGGCACTGAAAGTAAGTCCGGTTGTCGAAAATCGGGACCAGTTTATGGAAACTGGCGTTGAACTACGGATACCAACTGGTAACCAACCCTGCGAAGATAAATGAGCAAAAATTATTTATTCTGAAGATTATAAATTTCGAAATTTCCGATTTTTGACTGTTTACTAATTATTTTACTCACTTGGTAATCTCCACACAGACAATGTACAACATGTCCAGTGTCAGAAACAAGCAGTAAATGGTCGATTTGATCCATCGTTTTATTTATGTTTGGTTTAATTGCACATCGACATCCGCTATCCCCACATTCAGTTGAACACGGATGATCCCGAATTTCCTTCTCTGTGCTTTCAACCTTTAAATAAATTAAACCATTATGAATTGTCTGGAAATAATGTTTAATAATGATTTTGCAAAATCTCACCGTTATAATAACGGATTGATTGGCAGCTGGTACAAAGAGCTGTCGACATTTTATAGGTCTATCTTTGACGAATAATCTGTGTGGTTCTGGGTGAACAACGAAGCCCTGTGTTGGAGATGTTAGTCCATAATATTCTACATCACATATACTCTCTGGCTGTCGAGTTCCTCCTTCACGTTCTGAAAATTAGATATACATATATGTAATAAATATAAATAATATTGGATATGTATGTAAAATTAAATGTATGTATGCGTGTTCCAAATAGACGTTCACACTACTTCACACTCTTGAATCTATCGGAATAAAATTTTTCAGAGCTTTTTCCTTAAACTCTTTTGAAATCTTTTGAAATTCCTTAAAATCCACTGAAGTTCCTTAAAGTCATTTGAAATCTCTTAAAATCCCGGATAAGGTCGGGTAAATTTCTACTCGTATTTGCTGTTCTTCAAATTATTCTTCTTTACAATTGAACATACTTTATTATTTAAAAAATTAGACTAACAATTCGGAATCTCATTTTCCTCTGTTTCTTCAATTGTAGATACGTGTTTATTGTATTGGAAAGAATAGAATTTTTCCTATCATTTTGTTTTCTCTTGCTGTTTTGCCGAAAACGCTGAGCTAGCGGAAACAATAGGAAGAGAAGCTTTACTGGCGCATAGCAAGTATTGACATGTTAAAAGTGCTATATCCCAAGTATAAGACCGTGTCTTCGTCTGCTTTATCTCACGCTTTGTCTGAGATCGCCACAGACGAGTTTCTTTGTTTCATTTCCTTTTACACTTTTTTCTAATCCTCATTGTCAGTTCATTCTTCACTAAAAGTTGTTTTATTTTATTTCTAAAGATACAAAAAGAACACGATTTTCAATTATTTTGAGACAGTGTTCAGTAGATTCATTTATTTACTTCATATACCGTAATTGAGGAAATTCATACTCAGAACTCATTTCATCAGACTAAAATAATTCAAAAATTAAATAACGTTTCGGCGTTTTTAATTACTAATTATTTCAACAGAAATTAACGTGAGAATTTCATAATTGGATCTCGAATTGTATTCTCTCTAGGGTACACATTCAAAAATACGAAAGTAACAAATATCTAATCGCAGGATGTAAGCTGTAATTGCAAGTTCGTTAGGGTTTCCAATCTGTGAATAAAATCATGTTGACCCTGCAAAATGTACGTGTGTCAAAATGTCTACAGACTCTATATCATATGAATTGTAATCACACATGATCATCTAACTAACGCCTTCATGACCTAATTTTTACTACTTGAAAAATGATTTCCTTTTTTCCTGCTTTTTTTTGTTCATCATTCGGTTTGGTTGAAATTTGAAGCATTGTCCCTGAACAAGCATTTGTTTCACTCATATATTCATTTTCAGCTTTTTTTACTGTTATTTTATAGATGAAAATTCTGTTAATTAACAACTACATTGAAAGTCGTGAATGTGATTTCAATTTTCAATAACAATTGTCAATTTCAGTGTATTCATACATTTTCGGGTATTCATTTTCTTTAGGGATTGCTGCAAAACAAAATGTTCGAATTCTCTAAGAGAATGTCTATCTGATGAATTAATACGTAGATGAATGGATAATTTGTGTCCAGCTAAGAGCCAAGCATTGTCTACTTTAGGGTTAGTAGATTGTACATTGCATATCTCTAATGGAGTCAATTACGGCTTACACTTTGACAACGATACACCGATGCTTCTCGGCCTTAATTAGTTATAGGCAATTGGTAGCATACCGTTAAATAGAGAGCTTATGTGGAAACACAGGATTACTAGTCACTGTGAAATTACAACAGATATAATCGAAAACAAAATTCACTTTATGGCTGGTTCAAATTAGCTAGAAGACTGACGATATTGCGTCAACGCCAACTTTATGAGAAAAATTTTACACAAGCAAGGGCAATATACGATATGGCTTTTCTCAGAATATGACTCCGTTTTATTATGATCTACATACGTGTATATCATTGCAATGTGTGTACCTGATTTCTAAAGAAAAATATCAATGGAATCTTATATTTACCATCGTGAAAATAAAATGAAACATCCATGTATTCTTCATCATTGGGACTATCTGCTGCTCGTTTTAAAATTACAGTCATTTCTCTACCAGTCGATGAGAACCTTTCCGTCTCGATGTAACTGTAACAGAAAGAGATTATTGTTTAATTTTATACGAAATTACTCAACTATAACTTAACTTACTTCAAAAAATGTAATTTTTGATCCTACCTTAAAAAAGTATTGTAACGAAATGTTTCGAGAAAATCTCGGATACATTGTTATTGTAAATCTGATTGGCTTTTGAATGACTTTTGAAGTTGTAAGAAGGAAAAAAAAATAATCGCGCGTTTAGCGCGCTTGTTGGTTTACTAGTGTAATTACATTTATTACATTTAAGAGCACTTAAACGGTCATCAAAAAACAGGTGAACTCGTAATTTTGACATGGTATTCATTTCCTGCATGAAATTTTTCAATAGGGATTGTATATCTTATTATAAAAAACAAACAATAAGCTATTTTGCGAATTCTAATTCTTGATTAATTAATATGCTTTTGGACTGAGTACTGAGCTTGGATAGTTGAGAATAGTTTTAGAGGAGGAGAATAGAGTTTAATTTTGCATGCGATGGCATTATTTCAGGAACAAATGAATTGTTCCACAGGTTCCACTTTTGTGTGCGAATAGGTATTGATTCAAATTTTCATGTTCTTGTCTCTGTCATACTTTCATATTTTGTATAGATAAATGAACTATTCCCTGTGAGCTCTACAATTTAGTTATTTAGTTGACAAGAACAATAGACTACCACATCAAAGTTCAAATGCTCGTTTGGCTTTGTTACATTCAACTGGATTATAAACGTTCAACTTGGCTAGATTTAAACTAGATTCAGAATGTACATGTTACCATGAATGTGACATGCAAATTTTATCCTAAACTTTTGGGCTTGATTGAGTTGCCGAACAAAGCATTATTATTTTCTTCTCTGTTTAAATTTGATTAAATTATTGAAAGGGACATTCATCTTGTTCAATATTTTCAAATAACTACGGATCTTTATTTTCAGATTTTTATTATTTTTTGCGTTAAAACTTCGAGCATGCTAGATTTCAACATCTAAACAAGCAGCTCAATGACATGCAGATTTCTAGGTGTTCAGTGATGTATAGAATTTTAGGTATACGTAATTCCATATCGACCAGAACATGATCTCTATAAATCTACGTTCCGAATTATATCTCGAACATATCTAAAGAGGGTCAACGAGTCGAGAATTTACCTCAGAATTTACGAGCAGATTCACATTGAAAGAGACTTGTTGAAAAAACCTCCGCATATCGATTGATTGCACTCGACTGAAAGACGGTGTACGATTTCCTCTGAATTTCCACGGTTTGATCATTAGTCGAATTCCCTATAGCACCTCGATAAAAATGATTAATCTCTAATGTATGTCGGATGTACAAATAAGAACAATTTTTTTAGCTGGAGATTATATGAATGAAAACTTTATGTTTTCATTTACTTTATATTCCACTTTATACATGAATAAAAATTACGAATTTATAAAAGCACTTAATTTGAAAGCTTTATTTTAAAATTAATCGCGAAAGTTTTTGATACCGTATAATGTTTTGATTAAACATTTTTTGTGGATACATAAACTTAACTTCATTCTTATGTAAAACATCACGTTTTTGGGGGATTTAAATTGCAAGAATAATAAGCTTCTTATATTCGAGTACAGCTTAAGAGGGTGATTGTAATTTTTTGTGAAATTGAATGTGAATTTTTAAAGGGTACAAGATTGGGAGATTCAGATGGCCTATTCTCAACTTTTCATCCTAACTGGTCCAATATCAGCGAACACATATGTAGACGTACTAGTTAGGTCCGTATATAATGTGTACTTTTCCTATGTAAACCTGACCGAGAAACGAATCTCTGAAATCTCGGATCTCTCTAAGGATCACGAGATGTGCGCTTGCTCCATATCAATGTGTGTTTGCTCAGGTTTGAATAATCGTCGCGTTTGCAAAATTATGTATGTGAATGTGATAAGAAAAAGTGAATAAAAAAGAGTTCATCTCATCTGCAATTAACGTTTGTCGAATCTCGCGAAATATTGGAAAATTCCTTGAGGAATGTTAAAACAGCCGTAAAACTTTAAATTCAGCTTATTCATTATATAAAGATTACTAACAATATTAATTAGTGTCGGATAAAAACGAAATTTTAAATCGTGAAATATGACAAAAGCAAAAAATGTAATGTGAAATCACTATACACATAATAAAACATAATAAAGATAAATTTAACGATAAGTAATCATTTTTAACAGTGCAGGTAATATATAAAGTAAAACATAAAAATGTTACTGTAATTAATTAAAAAATCCGTTTTTTACAGTTAAGGGGACATAAACCGGAAATTTGATTATTACCGGAATTTGATGGTCTGTCAGCTTAAATGCATAGTCTTTTCCGGATGGCGGAAGCGGAGTGGCTTTGTCGCAAATGCCGGACAGTAGAAAAAGAGGGAATGAAATATGGGCTTTATTTTGCATGAATTTTTACGAGATTAGCGGACATAAAACACGCTGCAGCCTCATAGGCACGTACGTATGCCGCATCCCTGTTGGAGCTACTGTTAAGCATATAAATCCTCCGTGTTGCCTGGCACGTTAGAAATTAAAATAGATTAAAACCAACGAGTGGCGTTAGTACTACTAACCATTTGCCTTGAAGTTGAAGCGATTTTTAATCTGTTATCATGACAAAGATCAATGGTCAATGTCTGACCATTTTAAAGTTCGTTCCACTGTATCATATTTCTTGACTTTATCGTACATTTCTCTCCAAGTTGGAATATTTGTTAGAGAACCATCAATATTGTTTCGATTCAGTCATAAAGTGTCAGAGTACATAAACGTTCGAATAGGAAATTGTTCTCTTGAAATCTCTTCTGGGAAATATCTTTGCCCTGCGTGTTTCTCTGTTGGTTTCCCTGTTAGTTTCATGAAGTATCTATGTACGCTTTCGTAGATTACAGTTGTAGTTACGTCAACTATACTTATAAAGTGTGTGTTCATAATACCTTTACAGACTGTGTGCAAAATGTCTTTACACTGGGTAAAAAGCTCCCTCACACGCACAACAAACACCTCTCGTATTTTCAGTCGACTATTTCCCGAGGCTTGCATAACACATAGGTGAAGCCGTATTTATTTATTTCCTTCTCCTCTTCACCATTTCAAGACTTCTTTCGCTTCCATCTTTACGTGACATATCTCGAGTAAAGGTGTAGTGAATTTTCATTTCATATGCATTATTATATAGTATATAGATATATCAATACATTTTGTAAGTTGAAATAGTAATCTTGTGTTAATCTTGTGTTCATCTTTCCCTTATATCAAAAGAGGAGTTATTCCCACGATATTAAGTTTGAAACTAAACACTGTGAATATTATATTTTAATAAATAACTACCTCAGTTGAAATTATGTATGTAGAGTAAAAGTAATATTTATGTATTTTTATTTCTGATATCTTCTACCGAGTATGCGTATATTTTCACAGTTATATAACGTCATACGTTTATAGGAATATAATGCTCCGGGGAATACAATAAATACAGCTATCTTTCATATGCTTTGACTTTCCAAGAGATGTGCGTTTTATCGCAGCAGTCGTGTACGTGATACGACTAAACCATAGAAAAAAAAAAGGAAAACCTCGCACAGGATTCGAAATTCTTTTATTCATCGAGGAATAAAAGTGTAAAGTTCTTTTGAGAATCGGTCACGTAAATTCTTTCTCAAAATTCAAATATGGAAAGTTGGTTTATTCTTTTTGAAAGGTTCATTAAAAGTGGTTTAATATAATATATATTATACATCATGTGAGGTACTTACTTGTTAAGCAACTTGTATTCCTGCGGAAATTTCTGAGCTGGACTACAAATCCTCTTGAGTGACTTGATGCTTCCTGGAAGACTTCCTTCCTGAGACCCGTCAATTACCTCTACAGAAGATTTACAGGATGGAGCACTAGAATGATTTAAAACAAAATGATAAATAAATAAGTTTAAGAATTTCAAAAAAATGACGTCAAATCCCAAATGTTTTATAAAAATATCTATAAATTTCGACATTTTTTAAAAGATAAATTTCTATAGAATCTATATTGACTTATTGGTATAATTGTACAATTATTTCCTTGCATTGTACAAGGGCTTAAATTTGGATTTAAAATACGTGAAAAGTTCAGTATCACCTGATCAGTAAGAAAATAATAGTAAAAATCAAGTGAATGTAAATTTTCAAATATTTTTGCAGAAACTTCATGATTAATTACTTTCTATTATAAAACATTGAGATTTGAAGTCTTTTTGCAATATCTTCATTAAAAAAATTGACAAAGTGAATTCGTCCTGAGTGCATTTTAAGCAGAATTTTGATAGCTTTCAACTTACTGAAAAGAAAAAATGTAATCTTTTTTTCGAACATTTTTTTGTCTGTATCATTCATGTTCATGCAGAATGAGGATTCCTTTTTCTGAGTTCGCTGTTATAGATATAACAGTGCTATCGGTATTCGCGAGTCATTCCTTTAGTTTATTTCTAGTTATATTCCACGGTAGACCCTCGGGGTTGCCCGTAACCCAGGTTGCTCCCTTGGTATATTCCAACTCTGCGATCCACGAATGTATCTCCAAAGGTAATACACGGTTTGCATGTTGCCGCTATTGTGTATGATAATTGAAAATCCCAGAGATACCAACTCGCGTTACGTCCGGCGCGACTTCCCATGATTCAATGTAGTACGCTACCTCCGTTGAAAAGTCGATTTCATATACAAAACAAATTGGAACTCTTTCTTGCATTAATCATGCTCTTTTTCTTCATTTTTTTCCATTTTTCCATGCTTACAACTGCAGTATAAGTTTTGATCATCTTTCCTCAGATATGAATAGCCTTAATGAATTGGTTTTGTGCAAAGTTAAAAAAAAGCTCTGATATTTAAATTAAAAGTTATAGAGACATCGATAATATAATTAATGCATTCGATTAGCGAACTCCCTTGTAGGTTTGTTTAAAATTTTTTTTCTTAAAGTGGCAGCAAGCTGTGAAGTTATAAGGAAACTTTCCTTCTTATAACTTGAGAGCACTCTTTAGTAAGTGAGATGAAACTTTACTAGTAGTTTTAGCGAACGCTTTTGCCTTTATATAGAAAGTAATAAGGGGTTTGTTTGCAATACATTTTTCTATTATATTTCGTTACTATTTTTCTCAAGTATAGATATAGTTTTTATAGAAGTGAATGAACTCTTTTGAAGATTAAAGAAAGAATCAAATACAAAGAAAACTTATACAATTATAATAGATATTTCTTGTAAAGAGATGAGCTAGAATTATGATAATTGAAAACTCAGACTATTCTTTGCATCTTGCAGTAGTTGGAATATGAAACAGAATCGAAGGAGATGTCTTATCCGATATAGCACTTATTTATTGTATACATTCCTTGCCATGGGAATCCAATCATATCTTCGGCAAGTGGGTTGGATATTTTATTTATAAGTCTGCAGTGCATAATACTGATTGGCTATGTGTCCTTTTCTACAATGCGAATCCTTATCAAGTAATATTATATACAGGATGTACTGCGCTCGTAGAATGCAGATTAGGACATCGACATGCAGAATGCAAAGTGCATGATATTTGTGATAAGACTGATAATAATACGCTCGGCTTTATTACTTTGTAACATGATATATATATATATATATATCATGTTACATATATATATCATGATATATATATATATATCATGTTATATCAGCGAGTATTGTTAAGAGCCGGGAAAAATGGAAAAAATCGAATATTATAATTAATTTTGAAAATTTAAAACATTTTTGCCCTTGTCAGGAATAATGAAAATATCAAATTAAGATTTATCATTGAAATAATTCGAATCTCTCTTTTATGAGAAGATAACTCATTGTTTTATATCAATTAAAGTGTCTGGTGTATCTTCTTGTTCTCGAGTGTGGAAGACAAGACCGATTGAAGAAGAGGAATCTGCAGCAAAGGAAGGGGTTTGGATAAGGGTGAAATGCTTTGAGTGGAAACCACAGACCCGCGAAATGAGTTCTCACGGCGAGGATCTTATTTCTAGATTGAAGGAAATTGAAGAAGCGTCATTCACAGTACACCACTCACTAATTTTACCCCGAGGGTTGAAAAATTTCTTTGCTCTGCGTAAATAATGTTTGGAAAATTTTGCCTCTAACGTTAAATAAAATTAATCGTTAAAATTCACTCGTGTATATTTTATATGCTGTGGAGTGAATAAATTTAATATTCGTATCACTTTATATAAAATAAATGCACGCGCGCAATGTGATCGGCTATTCAATGAATCATGTATTAAATACAAAAAATATGTACGCCAATTGGATATTTTTCACTGCACCATGAATAATATTAAAGTAATTATAAAATGAATAATTTTCAAATACATGCAGATGAGATGGAAAATGTAATTTTTAAATTATTAACTATTATAGAAACCTGAGATTATAGCTGACAAGGGAAACATGGACAGTGTCGTAAACACGTCCTCTGAGGATAAGACGACATGTTGTGGACTTCAATTTTCCTCGGGTGTCGTGATGCCCAGCTCTGATTTTATCTCCGTTCACTTCCATTTCACAATTCATCGAAGATTCCTCATTCTTTCGATGATATTGTAGATCGCGATTCGTGTATCGCAAATCATGTTTACTACTGCTCGGTGATCTGATCATTTCGACTGCGAAGGGTACAGCTACGTTGTATTGAAAAGGCTTGGATGTTAAATCGAAATAAATAATGAAAAAAACTATTCTTTAGGAGAAAATTAGATGTGAACTTACGCGTTCTACTGGTGCTCTCCATTATAACTGTAGTAGGAGCTTCTGTTGTTAATTCCATAAAACTTAGCGTCGCGACGAAACCGCTGAAGTTAAAGGGAGGAACTTCAAAACCAGATCTTGAAAAAAATGTAAAATTTATTGAAATCCCTGGAGGTTTCAAGACAATTTTTCTATTATTCAGATTTAGAAATAAAGTAACATACCGAAATTCCACGAGAAGGTCTTTCCCCGTGTGAACAACATAAGCTCTTTCACTTCCACAGAGTATTTTTAACAGTGGACTAGTGGTAGTTGATCCAGAATAGACTGCGATGTAATCACTCGTGCAATGACTGAAAGAGAAACCCAAAAGCAATTAACATTTTACAATTTTTACCAGAGATATTTCATTTTAAAATATCTCAATGGAGGTTTGAGGATATAAAATGTTATAATCTCTCTATGCACATACATATTTAAAATAATGAGGTTTCCTGCGATAAAGATTAGCGAGAGCGTAAAATATACTTGAGGGGAAATTTCGGATATTATACTACAGAGATTGATACCTTTATTTTCAGTTCTCTAACGTAGTAATAATGTGAATAAATTTCCCAACTGCGGTCATTTTCTTTATTACCGAGCTACGCCTATCATCCTCTCGGAAATCCTGTAAGTTCATAAGGATGAACTACGGATATACTTCAAGAGGACTTCCGGAACTTTTGCCGTTAGGAAAATATGTAATATTACCAGTCAGGCAAGTCGGGTGTGCTGAATTAAGGAGAGGACTGCGTAATTTATTTTATGAGAAAACTTCATCACCATTTACTCTCTTCTGGATCCTTCGTTCGTAACTCGAGAAAATGTGATTTTAATCTTGCAGCCAATTAAGAGTCATTAAATAGAGCTCATTGCATAATGAGGTGATCAGAGAGGACCTTTTCTATTAATTGTTCTCTGTGGCTCACTTTCCTCTTACGTTGACTTTCAATGAGAAGGGTGATTAAAAAGTTATATGCCGAAAAAATTGACTTACTAGATATTATGATTCTCCCTTTACATTTCGATATATGAAACAGTTTTTATTTTAGAATATTTTTATATATAATTTAATTTTTCCCTTTAGAGTTAAGCATCGTCAGAGGAGAGAGAGGATGATATTATATCTCTTAATAAGGTCAAAGGAAAAGAGCAACAGTTAAAATGAGAAGTAACATCAAAGCAAACTCTACTTATGCTCCCTTTCTCATTCCAACCACAACCTGATTCAGTGCCTGACTATTTTAACACCTTCTCATCTGTTGCTTTCCACTTTATTCCTCCTTTTGACTGTCGCTTTCAAATAATTAATATACATATACAAATAATGAATATTTTAATTCATTATTAATATTTGCCTTTTTTGTTTTTTATGCATTCTTCGATTCGTTTGTTGTATTATCTCACAAGCTTTTATTATCTTGATACCCTTATTGCATGCAAATAATTGTACGGATATTGGTAATATATATTGTATATATAGCAAGAATTTGACGGACTAAGGTACAAAGGAAGCGGTAATTATAAAAGCCTTTTTCTAGAAATACTATTTATTAGTCCGTCAGATAGGTAGTCTAACAGTACTAATTAATTTTTTTCTTCTCTGCAGTTTAACAAATTCGGAATGTATAACCTCTATGAAATGCTAATGTAGATGTATCTGCTACAATAGCGAATTTTTTGCAACTCTTTTTCCTCGTACAGGGGAATGCACGAAATGAAGTTGGAGGAATCCGATTTTCTGCTATTCAGGCTGCCCAGGCAGAAAATGGTGTAAAACTATTTCCGTTCTCAATGGGAGGAATAGAGAGGCACTGGCAGTTCTTTGATAATAGAAATGCCATAGAACGGACTTTCCAAAAGTTAAGTCTTTCGGAAGCAGCGAAAGAAATCGAATATTTGTCTAGTTTCTGCTTCATTTTTTGATGAATCGTACTTTATTTAAAGCGAACTACTGTTAATTTCTCTATATAGTGTCGTGTTTGCCTTCTCATCTCGTAGATCGTCTTTCTGCCTGTTTTCTTGAGAATATAAACTCGCTACAGTGCTGAAGCACTTTGAATCTTAATTCACGATAGCAGCACATTTTGTGTTGGCTAGACGGTAATCTGTTTAAAATTTAGCTGCGTATACACGACAGCCCGTAATTCCTTTTTGCGGGGAGAGAGCTTAAGATTTCAGCGGTGCATCACTTTTAGAGTAAAAGAAAGAATCGTTGTTTTACTACTACGATTCTGACACGAGTTCCAGAAAGAAATCCAAATCAAACATTTCACTAATTGTATTAACTTCGTTGATTTTGATGTTCTATTAATTTTCCTGTAAATTAATTGTGTCTTCAAATACGCCAAATTCAAGCAATAATGTTGCGTTTGCCGATTGATTGTTTCATTTCAACAGAGTTGGTACTAGACCATTTGTACTCATGTATAGGCGTAGCCAATGTAGTTTCTACATGTGCAATGTGCATGCTGTAATCAGAGAGATACAACGGTCGTTAACGGGTGCAACTATCGTGACTAATTTAGTGTGAGTACATACAAGGTGTTCAGACCGAGTTTATTTTGCCTATAACTCCTTAAATCTGAATTCTTAGTAAGAAGTTGCTAACGAAATAGTTCACTATAAATTAATAGAAATGCTTATCGACGTAATTAGTAGACTTGGTACTATTTCATTAGTAACTTTTTATTGCTAGAATTTTACACCCAGCATAAATTTTAGAGTTTTTTTCAAAAGAATGTAAGACTGAAAGAAAGGGATACACGAGTCTAATTTGGTAATTATGCTCTAATTGTGATGAAACTAGTGAGACCAAATTTACCGAGCCACCTTGTACGTAATGAAGGGCTTAACTTAGTGCTTCCCTCTTGTTTCTGACGATTAACGTATCACAGATAGGGAATTGCTCTGGGATTTCAAATCGATGAAACTTGAGTTCGATAGAGCACGCGTCTAACAAAGGGGTGTATCCTGAAAGGCGGACATACGCTCTCACAAAGCTACGTATAAATTTCTGCCTAGTTGAATGATGCTATTAATCACGAGAAGTAATTAACCGAGCGTCTCGTCATCCTTATCCCTGCGCATCGAGTATATTCGCTATCGAGATTTGAAACGTAGACATAAAACTAATTTTCATGATTATAATTTACAAAAAATTTGTTCAATGTATTAAAATTTCAATATGGACGGGACACAATAGTTGCATAAATAATGCTCATGAAAGTGCATAACTTCAACAAAAATGACGTATTTTGAAGTAAAATGATAATTAAAAGAGTAACAAATTTACTTCTAGTCTCGTGACCTGTACGAGTTTTATATGTAGCATAAAAACAGTGTACTGGAAGCAATTAAATTCTCTAAAAAGGTCGTAACTGTAATGGATATTTTTAATCTGTGTACTGCAGATTGACATTGTTTATACATATAACTAAATAATGGGTTACAAAATAAAATATTTACGTTCTAAAAAATGGCGATAGTTGTTCAATATCTCTTGAGCAAAATAATGAGATATAATTTTTAGATTAAAAAATTTGTACAACACTCTTAATGTGAATTGAGTTTTCAAGATTATTATTAGTGGTAATAAAAAAAGAATGAAAAAGCTTTTAAACATTTACTCCCAAGATTGTTTCTCTTTTTTTTTTAACTGAAAATAGTAAATGTTCTTCCTCTTCTTATTAAACGGGAACAATACCAATTTGTAATAACAGAATAGTACAAAGTAGATATAGTTTCCGTGCCATTACAGAAATACGATTCTACAGTATAATTACGGTGGTACACTAAACCATTTACTATAATGCATTCCAATACGCATTTTGCTTTCAATTTCAATAATAGAAATGTTGAAAGGGGAATTTGTAATTCCTAAAACAATAACCGAAACACATATGAACATAGAACACACAGAGCATTTACTTCTTGCCTAACATTCCCAATTTAATCTAATTTAATTATATGTTCTATGTGAGTATTTTATAACTTCAGCTTGTAAAGTGAAATGAGTTTCTGTAGCAAAAAGAAATTACTGAAATCAACAATATCTTGAGGTAAAACGAGACGAATTATTGCTTAATATTTGAAAGCTCTATTACGAATTGCAGAAAAACTAAAAGGATGATCAAAATTTAATAAACTGAAACTCAGGAACTCTTTAGTTTAACTTTGAGGGAGAAATTTAGTATTTAAGTTAGTGATAAATGAATGAGTCACGTCTTCTTTTGATGGCTCAGCGAGTTCACTTAAATGAGAATCACTGATTCACATACTATGACTAAAGCGTTGATGCTTCGAATAAAAGCTTTAAAGCCAGCCTGCGCTTTCATAAAGCACAAGGAGATGAAAATGGCAAATACGTGGAGGAGAGACTGACTGCTTTAGGTCGAGAAGTCACGAATGCCAGTGTGCCTTATCTTCGCGCTCTGCACTTTACATATAACGTTTGTTGAACCTCTCGGTGAAGCACCGACTGACTCAGTTTTTACAAAATAAAAAAAGAAAAAAAATTCGCTCTGTAAAGTACGCTAAGAATGTCTTTTTGCGAACCAAGAGATATGTAGCAGAAGACTTTTTTTAGGTCAGTGTATAATAAAATCATATAGCGACATGTTTGCAATTTTATAGAAGCTTTTTCTCTGATAAGAAAAAAATTTTCGAATATGCTTTCATTAAAATTACATAAATATAATTAATTTATGTGCAAAAGCTTATTAGTGCATGGTTGTATAAGTAGTGCAAGACTGCATATATAGGTCAACACTGGTAATATTCAATCGAAATGAACAAATCAACTTTGAAAGCAGCTTTACATGTTAAAAAGCGTTGAGTAAGGCTTTTTCAAAACTTCTGAAAATTCGTTTGAAGAGACTTTTGACGAGTTACTTGAAAAAGCCTTTGAAATAATTTTTTTCTACTGTTAAGATAGCAGTGGGTGAAAGTGTTAAAATATTAGGGGTTAACCTTGCCTTTCCTTTCTTTGCGGTAATTAAATTCACAAAGTATCTCCAGAAACTTTTCACACACACTTAACAATTGTAAGAAAGTTCTTCACTGTTCCTGCTAAGAGGGAAGTTCAGCCGCTTCTTGCATGTACTTACTGCCATTATGCGTTTGTCATAACATTTTATTAAAATTTTCGCAGAGTTCGGATAAGGATGTAGGACGTTTAACTATAAAGTCCAAGTAGGCATAAATATTCCGCGAAGTCTTTGCTCTCTTATAGGACTAAGTTCCATTAAAATCCATCTGGGAGAAAACCAAAGTCTCATTTAGATTCGCAAGGAGATTTTGGCTTCAGCTCAACGAAACTTCCCCCGTGCTTAAGATTCTCGACCTTCCGGAAGTGCATTTAAAACTCGCGTGGGAAAAATAATAGCCGGGCAGATATAGGATCTAAAAGTAGCATGGCCAAAATTAAAGAAAATCGGTGGAAACTTTTCTCGATATTGAAATATTTGATATTGAAATATTTCAGGTATGTACCTATTTGTGGTATTGTTAGTCTTTTTGCCGGTCGGAGTGAAAGTTGATTTAGAATGTGTGGAGGGATGCAAATTACTCTGTCGCTTTTAGAAACATAAATCAAAGCAAAAGTTGCAACCGGGGAGCTTGAATTTTATGATGTAATATTTGTGTGTTGAAGACTCTACGGTATGAAAATCTCTCTGAAGCAAGATGAAATTCAGAATTCGCAGGGTTTTCTACATTCACTTCGCAGAGAAGGAATATCGTGTTGTAGAGAGCAAGAGATAAAAGGAAAATAAATTCCTAAGCTGAGAGCATGCTTCCCATGAGTCGTTTTGCGAGAATTTTCCATTTTCCGAAATGGTCATCTTTCCTGTTGGTAAGATAAAGAAGAACACATTTCCATCATGTAGCACGGTAATAATTAAAAATCTTTTTCAACTTATTGAAATTTCATATTAAATTCTTTAAAATTTTGTTGTAATCCCTGGAAATTCTTGGAAAACCCTTAGAATAATTTAAAATTGGTGTTTATTTAACGACACAATTAAAAAAAAAAAGATTTCTTTTTGCTCCTCTTTGGCTGGGGGGATTAAAAAAAGTATGTATAGTTTGAAATGTAAAACAGTTATTTATTTGTTTCGATCCTCAAGATATCAAACATGTAAGGCATTGAATTTCAGCGCATTTGTTCCTAATTTTTAAAAAGGCAGTGTCAAGTTTCCTCTATAGTTCAGACACCATACACTTAAGAAAAGGTTCTTTAATTCTCAAATTTCTTGACATCAAATCATTCTCTGAAAATCGTTATACTTACTAAGAAGTGAATCTTCTTAGGATGGATGTTTTTCAACTTTTTTTATAGGAGAAGTAAAGAGAAATAGCTGATAGTATTTGAAAAGTAATGGAAAGGATCACAGGGCGTAAAGTACGTCAGAAAAGTCGTCTTACACGGCCCTTCCTCATCCAGAATAGAATCGTAGGACGGAAAACGGGAATCCGGGATGGATGTACTCAATTGTCGATGGCAGGTGTGCGGACGAAGGAAGACCGTGTTTTTAAAGGTAATAGAGGGAGGAGAAAGGAAGCACAGAGTTTGAAAGAGAATAAGAGATGTTGGAACTGGTATGAGAAGGTTGATGCCATCTTAATGGATAGCCTAGCTTAACCTCAACACCAGACACTCTTCTCTGCTTCCTTAGTTCTATTCATCTGCAGGTTGAATTTAATTTAATGAAACGAAATACTTCCAAATGTGTACTTGCTGCAACTCGTAATCCCTCCCCCGTTCTCAGCTCAGCGTGAAATAGCAACTCCGCTGAGTTGATAATATTTTTTTTTTATAAAAAATTCTCATTGCGTTAGCCCAAAATAATGAGAGTGATATAAATACAATTGTAGAGTTGCATTTACACAATTTTAGCAGCACGTCTTCTTCATTTTTATTTTGATTCAGTTTGTTCAAGATTTACGGCTAAATAAACTTTATTCAAAACATTTTAACACTGTGCTAATTTTAACATTTTATACGATAAGAGTTGTCTTGTATTTTTCTTTTCATTTCTGCACGGTTGAGGTTTTAGTGGTTTGCAGTGGTGGAGAAATTCAATTCACGTCCTTCCTAATAAAATCAATCGGGTCAGGACGCCTAGAATACGGTCTTCGAATCATTGAAAATGTATCAGGCGTGATTCTTCGAAGAGGACATGTCCGATTGACAAACACTTTACTTTATTTATTATTAAATAGTGTCACAAGTAGATTATAAAATATATAGAAGTATCGAGAAAAAAAACTCTGTGAGTAAGAAATAAGAAGTGAATAATGGAACAGGAAACGTTTTGAGAAGTTTCGAGATCGTTTGTCTTTCTTTACGTTTTTTTCATAAGGAATACAACTCCTATCAGAAAATTCGTAGCGAAAATAGTTTGGGTGCCCTTCTCAGACGAAAGGCAAAAGAACACTAATTTATTAACCCCCTTAGATCTAGTTTTAACGAGTAGGTACCATTGCTGCCTAAATGGAGATATATATCTTCCGCTGGGTGCACTTATCCGTTCTTGGCTGACATCTACACGTACGAATTAATGGCTTTGCTCGAACTCTCTTACTCGTTGGCTCAGTGGTGACGGCTATAAACTATTCGCGTGTACGATCAAGCGCATCGATCATGGATCCTCTGGGGTTTCCATTTCAGTCGTGAGAAACGAGGCTTAGTTTAAGATAAGTCATAAATACCAATAATGTATTGTCAATTATTAGACAGAGTACCTTAAATCCTTTAAAATATTTTTTATATCTCATGCATGATTGCAGCCGTTTTTAAAGTCCGCGAAGCCGGACAAAGTTCTACCTTTTAGTACTTAGGGACTAGAAAGAGACGTCATATGTAAATAATTTTGAGTCCCTACAGGAAGTAAAAGTTAGAACTTTAGTGCCGCTTCATGTGCATGAAAAACGTCTGAAATCATGCATTTATTATAAAAAGTGTCGTATATGCCACATGGAGGTGAGAGACTTTTTCAACTCTAGTATGTTTTCAGTAATCGTCAAGGAAGTTTCTCTTCTCCCCCTTGGTGCTTAATATACTATGAAAGCCCTATAAAATGCCTAAAGATGTTTGTGTAATTGCATATGTAATTCAATTTTTTATTATAACCCACTGCGTAGATTCTGTATAACATTAGTATATTACTCGACTGTTACAAGCAGTAATGGTTATGTCCGTGTGGTTCAACACCACCTATAAGCGGTCTTCTTGCTCACCACTGAAATATTGTATAACAGTTTCTACCATAAATTAGAACACAAGCGCCATTACACACCTAAGTCTTGAAGAAGAAAAAGTTTAATGAAACTGCTTGTAAACTTCCTACACAGAAGTGTTTCTTAAAATTGAAAAAAAAAAAAAAAATTAAGAGTTGCTTCAATAAAATTATTGGAAAGAATACTTTTGAAATGCAGTTCAGATTTTGTGATTTTTGTAGCGAAGATTGTCTTTCATTGATAGATTTTATAAAGAAAAATTTCTAGATCTCTTTGGTTGTGCTTCATGCAAGCTATTTCTCACTTGCATTTCACTGACAATTTGACTAATGCGAATCCAGCGTTAACTCCTCAAGAAGGTTTCACTATTTGTGTCTCTACTGAGCTGAGTATTGATCTGAGTCTCTTTTCGTTTACGTTATACCTGTACCTCTCTGCTTGTTTCTGGAAAAGATAAAATGACGACTTTCATAAGACGGGATATCCCCACAGATTTCAACTTGAAATGATAAAAGGAATCCTCGAGAGAGAGAGGGGGGGGGGAGATTTAAATAACTTAAAATGATAAGACTCAATCCAATCTTTATCAAATACCCGTGTGGAAATTTAGTAATGGCGCTAGCTAGGCCCAAACTAGGACAAACTTGGCCCCAACTTGGGGATCTAGACAGGACCAAACCAAAAATGAAACGCCTAACCCGGCCAGAGCCTAACTTACCGACCGACTTGGCCCCAACTTGGCTATATTAATTTTTCTAGTCTGAGCCATACTAAATAAAAAAATTATTTTTTTAAATAAAAAATGAGTAACAACATTTACAAATGCAAAAAATTATTTATTTGTGAAGAGAACATGTGGAAAAATACATTAAGAACTACTGAAGCGGATCTTTTATTGTTACCCTCAACTTTCTGTTGCCATCCCAATCTTTAGAGTTCGTGAAGGTTGTTCCAAGATGAGAGAAGACTTCATCTTCACTCACTTTATATTTTTCACAAACAACTGCTGTAAAATGAAAAAATTGGAAATTTTAAATTAAAGTTTTATAATTATATATTATCATTAATCGGTGTAATAATAATTTTCTTACCGACAATACAAGAGCACATGTAAAAGTCCTTAAAAAGCAATTTATTTGGTACTCTCTTTAAAGCCGTAAATTTCATTGCTAATTTTCTGGACATGTACTTTTTGACCATATTCGTGATGGATTTTCGAATCTGATTTTCCCTGTCAAAAAGTAAGCTCAAAGAATTTTTCTGCAAAAGATAAAAATATATTAATAATAATAAAAATAATTCATATAATAATGTATTCGATTTCTTTTTTATATTTAATTAAATATCCTAATGTGCAAAAAAGAAGATAAAAGAACCAATTAAAATGGCAGTTTCAAGATTTAATCTAAGTTACAAATTTGATTTTTGGGTAATCTACATTTTATATTATTTTTTTTTCATTTTTAATCTTTTATAAAAATACAATATTTATATTTTATTTTTAGGTTAATTATTTGTTTTATTGATCCATAAACATAAATATTATACTTATGATTTATTTTATATACTTACTTTCGTTTTCGTTCTGAAATCTTGGAAAGTTGTAAATTGCTCGATACCTCTAAACGTGACGAGTACTTTTCCCTTTCGGCATTTTTAATAATAATAAATAATTAACACTTCCAAAACCAAAATCGCAAAAATATACTCGCCAACATAACCGCAAACTAACCTATTTGTCATCTGTACTTGTGTTCAAGAGGCGTCAAAAGAGGTTCAAGATTAAGCCCAACTGAAAACAGATGCACAGCCCAAGTTGATGGCGCTGCAATCGAGCTATGAACTAAAGTTGGCTTCAACTAGATTTAAGATATTAATCCAGTTGTAGCCATAAAATAATTTTCCAAGTTGGGGCCAAACTTGCAATTGGGCAAACATTTGGCAATTTCCACACGGGTATATTTCAAATAAAACAGACTTTACAAATATATGTACCTTTATTTAAATAAGAAAAAGGGGCATCCATTGCGTAATGAAGTAATCACACCATCTCCCTCCACTTAAATCCCTTACGTAATGAATAGATGGTTGAAAAGCTAAAAATAAAATTCTCCAGCATATTCGTCTCAAGAAAAATCTACTCTAAAAACCGTTTGGTTCATGAAAATTCTCTCAGCTTATTATATGAGAGCTCTCTATACAAGTACTCCAAATTTCTAACTGACGATATAAACTCTGCTTTCGGGTTTGAAACTTGCCTTCTTCATATTTACAAGTAATTGCAAACATTGTTCAAAATATGCATAAAGAGAAGCAGAGCATTATTCTAGTAATTTCTCTGCCTAAACTCAACAGCAATGTAAACTTTAGGGGTAGGTGACAACGACGTGTGTCATGAAATTATGCCAGAAATGACACTCTGAAACTGGTAAATGTGACATTTGGAGTACAACAACTCTGGAAAACTTTCCTTCTCTCAGTAACAATACAGCAAGCAGGACATGAAATATATTTTCGTCTCTGTTAATGTCTTCAAACTTAACAGTCGCACTTAACGATCATGTCCAAACTTTCATTTCATTCAAAAGAAGTTTTACAGGTTCCCAAGTACCACTGTCAAGGTGCATTATTCTCAGTTTATTCATCTCCACACTTCAGAATAAGTTTCATTTAATAAGAGGGCAAAATTGAAAGTTTGCGCATACGCAATTTTCTTCATTAAATCATCTGTTTTTTTTTATTCGAAATAAAATTGTAAAGGATTTTTCCACACCTTTTTTCAACCGCCTTCTTGCACTCCTTTTCCAATCCGGACTACCTTTTCTAAATCCCTTTTCTAAATCGATTTTCAAACCACCTTTTTAAACACTATTTTCCTATTCCCCCTTCGCTCATAAATTTACTACAGATGATGGTTTTATTTAGTTTTACAGCATAAACGCATAAACCAGTCGTATCTTCTATTCTTAATCCGACATTCATAAAGCAGTATTTTTCATAAAAAGCTTTTCTCTTCCTACGTAAAAATGTTGAAAGAAGGGATTACTTTATTGAATTTTAAGCCTTCAGTACTTACTCCTGTTAATTTTTTTCTTTTCACTGTAACAGGGTATTATTTACATTGGTTATTCAATCCTGTTTGCACTGAAAAGTAAAGAAATTCAAAACGATGGCTATTTGCGACGCGTTCAGCCAGTTTCAGCCCTTAAAGAGTGTGGCCCCTTTGATGCATCCTTCACATAATGTAATACCGTAAAGATTCAAAAGCTTTGGAGTTTGTCTGCCAAGAAAAGCCGATGCCACGTATAGAAACAGCCAATAGCACGTTTAGAACAAGAGGACAGGGATAAGAGTACAAAAGCTTGCATGTATGTACTATGCATTCTACTATACATTCAAAGTACTCTGGCATACTAGAAATCCAAGCGAATAAACGGGAGTCCTGCCCAATCCCCTAACTTTATGCAGCTCTTATTAAATTCCAACTGATGCGTCGAGTATCGTTAGAACGTTGACGATGTTATTTACGCCTATGGCATATCCCGTTACTCTGCACAGGATTTCTCCTGATTTTCAACCACCGTTCGACGTGTAATATTCCTTTGTTTAGGAAGATTTCAAAATTTATATCATCTACGACATAAACCAAGATGATTGAATTTAGGCTTACAAGAAAAAATAATGATAAAATATACAACTAGCTTATACTTGACTCAACTAAGTTAATCTTTTTTAAGTTTAGCCTACCTCCTCAATTCAGCTTAAAAACTTAAATTTAGCGTGAAAGCTTACACTGGCTTAAAAACAAGTATTTAAACGCCATTAATTTAATCTGCAGCTTAAAGTTGATAAGCTAGCTTAATTTTGAAAGTTTATGTCCAAAATTCGAGGTAGTTATGTATTTCTGTCTAATTAGCAGACATTCATTGAGATTTCAGTAGAAATAATTTCTAATTTTTGGTGTAGTCTTTCCAAAAAGCTAATTTAAGATATTCTCTAATGACTAAAAAAAATATCAAAGTAATCAACTTTAACGTTGAAACCAAATATTGTCTTTCACAATTGAGTCTTGGTTTCTACAATAATATATGTCAGTGAAGACGAGGAAGTTGGAATGTCAGAGGGTCCTCCGGCTACAATCCTCGAGCGTCATGTTTGAAAATTGTGATAGAGAAATCACGTAAAGGGTGATATCTCCAGTTGTAGGACGAAGTCGTTTGCGAAGAAGAAAGCAGGGCAAGCCATTTGTGTTAGGAGTGTCGAAGTACAAATAAAAGGCGAAAAACATATGAGAGGGGAGAAAAGAAGGAAGAAAAAAGGAATTCAAAGGGGACTGAAAAGAATCGGAGCCTTGGAATTTCCACGATGTAGTTGGAATAATTTGAACGTTTGCATGTATGAGACCGCGTTGTGCCTGCTTTTTCTTTCTTTGGGCGCACTGTCGACTTTCAGGAGTCGGAATAAAGTCTGAATAATGAATCTGAACGACTATGGAGCATTTCCGTCCGCTCGGCCACTACCTCAATCCCTTAAAGCGAATCCAATGACGCATATTTGCTACTCATCTGGGTAGTTTTGCTCCGGAAGCTCGTAATCTATTTTTTTCCTATCGGGAATTTTAAAGAGCACTTTAAATTTTTCCAATCCTTACATCCGTGAAGGATATTTCGCTTTTGCTATTTTAATCACAGCATTCTAATCACTTCGATGTCACTCTGTAGTCACTCTGCAGTCACTTTGCAATCAATTTTCAATCACTGTGAAATTTGGTTGCAATTATTTGCTGTCACTTCTCTGTCGATTATTTTGAATTATCGAGGGGTTGATTACTCGAATTTTGATTGTACAACAGATTTCAATAAATTTCCCAATATATCAACAGATTTCGAGAGAGTAAAATGGGATTTATAATTGAATTATATATTATATATAATACATTATATATTACACTCGACTTCCGCAATAGTCACCACCGCAATAGTCACAATTTCGCAATAGTCACCAATTTTCTTCTGCAATAGTCACCAGCTGTTCTCAGCTGTTCTCTCAATTGCCACTTGATACCACTGCACATGCGCTTCGATCGACATCTGATTGGTTGCTAACGCAAACACAATACGCAATACGCATGCGCAGTCGATGTGACATTTGAGGTAGGGAAAATTGGTGACTATTGCGGGGGAAACTGTTTCGAATTTGGTGACTATTGCGGAAGTCGAGTGTACTTAAAACTCAGCTCGATTTTTCGCAAGAAAATTCCATGGTGTGAATACGTCACGCAGAGCTTTAAATTTTTCTCCGACGTGAAATGGATAACGAGTAGAAGTAGCATTGTATTTTTGACGCTAAATATCCGTTGAAAATGGTTTTTCACTAGGTGTTGCAATAAAAGCCTAGCGGAAAGCAGATCGAGTGCATGGGAAAGCGTCCGTGAGTGTCGGAATCGAGTATTGCAGATGTTTGCTTCTCTTTTTTTTTCACGCGAACTCACAGCCTCGTACAATTGTCGTTATACTCATTATTCAACTGTATTTTTGCTGAAAGCTTTAATAACTTGAATTAACTCTTTTTACACTTTTTCTCACTATAAAGAAGAACAAAAAAAAAAATACTATTCTCTGGAAAATGATTTGTAAGAGAATTTTAAATTAGCTCTGAAAAAGCTGGTAAAGTAAAGGAATTTTTAAGAGTTCGCCTTTTTTTACGATTTGAATTCATTTTTCCCTCAGTTTGAAATGTCAATAAGTTTATAAATTTGAAATCGGTCCAATTCGAAGATTTTAAATTTGGAAGCTTTCTAATTTAAAAACATAAAAGATTTAAAAGATCCGAGCAAAAGCTTTTGTAATAACCTATTAGCTTTTTTTTAAAAAAACAACCGAAATCGGAAAGTTTCAGAGCATATAGAGCTTAGGTATTTATAAATGGAATTTTGAGTATATAAAAGAAAGCTTTTGCACCTACATATATCTTGGAAAGTCTTGTGAATTCTAGGCTATTTTAGTTCGATTGCAATTCACTGAGTTCGAGTGGTGAGAAATCCTGGGCAAGTTGTAATGGGAAACTGACATTGAGCAAACTTAGGTGTGAAGGAGGTAGAGGTTTAGGATTGGAAGCTTAAAGGGGCTTCACGCCTCGAAAGATGGGGTAAGTAATTTGTGATACACGATAATAGAATCTGAGATTGGTATTTCTTGGTTCGATAAAATGGCTTAAGGTTGATGTTGATATGCGACAGTGAAGCCAGATTCAAGATGTAATATCAATACGAGCGTTTAACGTTTCCAAGTTTTCATTTATTCTTTTTTTAAAAAAATATTTTCCCATTTTATAACTTCAAGATATATTGAAAGATACAATGTAATAAAAGAGTTTTTTTTTTAGTAAAGTATTTTCTTTTCTAGATATAAATTGGCAGTCTATCTCTCCTCTTTTCTTTTTCAACGTTTCATTACTCTTAATGAATTTTTCGCTTCTCGACATAAAAAATTACGTCTCATTAAACAGAAGTTGATTACTTACTCGGCAGAAAATCGAGTTAAGTGCAGGGTTTTATTGATATCTGGGAACTAAATCGGTACTTTCGTTTCCTTTATTACGACAACGTTTCTTGCTGAGCTTAACGCTTCTATATTTTCAAAATTATAGTATTATTCTGTCCTTTTTGTTGAACTAACATTCCTGTTTGGGGCGTATTCAGTATTCGGTTGGATTTGAGGCTCAGAGAATTAATTTTAATAACTTTGGAAATGGAGGAATAATTGAAATTCAATCTTTAGAATTCATTAAGTATGATGGTCACATTTGTCGTTAACAGCTACTCAAGTTAAGTGCTATTACTTACTTATGCGGCATTAAGACTGCGGTAAAGTTGATGGCGATGGAGACCTCTTGTCTGGAAGTAATGAGGTAACGACAACGAACATTCGGTGCATACGCACCAGGATATCCAGGACTAGCCAGAACGCAATCTCTCGGACAATCCGGTTCCTCGTAGACCCAGTCACATTCTGTTAAAAAAGTTTCTTTCAGAAGTTACATATTGGAAAACTTAAGAGTATCGCAGATTGCGAGAATAAATCACAATTTTTGGTTCAAAAAGTTTTATGTTCGACAAAAGGGAACCGATAATAAATGGGGAAGTAGCATCGTAAAAGGCATTTATATGAACTAAGAATATGACTCGAACTTCGGAGATAAAAAATTTAAATAAAGTAGAATTAGTCTTCTTACGTGAATGTATTTGACTTTGTAATACAATTGAAGTTTCTCAAATCCATTCTTCATCGATTTGTGAAGTTTCTTTCACTTACTTGTGGAATGTAATTTACATTCACTTTATACAAATCGATTTTCCCTTTATGTATTCGACTCTTGTAAACAGTAAAAATGTAGACTATTAGTCTACATCTAATAGATGTAAACTATTGGGACAGTTTTCTTTCTCAGAGAGAATTAAAGAGGGAGTGTTCTCTACGTAGGAAGTTAAGAGACCCTTTGTCCTCTTTCTGGTCTTACATTTCCACTGTGGAATTGTCATAATGGGTCGATCCTTTAACCACGAGGAATCAACCATCCGGATTCACCCCAATTTATTTAATACCCTTGGAATTCCAGGAATTCTTTTTCTTTATTCCTGATCCGGAAAGCTTGTACTTTTTCTAGCGAAAGAAAAATTTTTGAAGATGGCTTTTATCGCCAAGGTGTATTTTCTGGAGTTTTCTTTTTTATTTAAAAGGATTGAATATTAAGTGCACATTTTTTAATACTTTTCTCATAAAAAGTAATCTTCTGTGAATGCTGAGAAAAGAGCGGCCACTGAACCGCGAAATGGAGAAATGCACGTGAATTTGTGTCCTGAGGGGGATTTTTTAAATTTAGGCAAACAATATTTTACGCAATATTTGTGAATTCTTCAGGATTTTACTGAAAAGGATTTTAGTGAATCTGTCAAAAGTATTCAATTTAAATATTCACATGACAGTTGGAAGTTTTCGTCTCTCTATATAATTTGATTAACTTTTTTAAAACTAAAGTTTTTATTTCCACCTCGAAATTAAATTTGAGGATGGAAGCTTCTGAAGAATCGAATAGGTCGTTCGTAAAGGGAATCTTGTAGATTACAGAGGCAGACGTGGGCAGTCAAGTGAGAAAAGTGCGAGTATTAACCTCGGTTTGCGAGTGGCGGGTGTCGTGGGGTGTCGAAGCGACGCTTCGAGGTAGTTTAGAGAGGTTTGAAGAGATTCGAGTTGAAAATTCATGATATCGACTGACCAGAGGCGTAGACGAACATAAAAAATGTGTATAAAATATGCGTAAAACGCTCTTACTTTGAGTTATAATCTTTCGTTTTCGTGAATAAAATATCCTCAAGAAAATTATCTTCAATAATATATATTGGAAATCTATTCAAGAGTTATAAAAACAAATATTTATTGTCTGTTACCTGTAATACGAAAAAAATTGTTTCTACAAAGCAGATAAACAGTGTATAAAAGTTAAAAGAGCTTCGCGGGTTGAAATGGAAATGAAATACAATGAAATGAAAAGCTAAAGGGTGTTGAAATTATGGACATACCGTGATAAGAAATAAGAAATATGAAAAGAAAAAGTGGATAACAGATGGAGTTCAAATCCGTCAGATTGATCAGTTTGTCCGCCCTGCAGACACCATTTCTTTTTCTACTTTTTTTTTCTGCCTATATGAACCAGAAGTTGGTCTCTAAAAATAAAATTTTATTCAATTCAAGAAATGAGTTAATATAAATGCAAATTTATATATTAATCTTGTTTTAGAAAGCTTTGATGTCCATCTTAATTTCCCATGGCGATGAACAAAATTTTCGAGGAAAAGTAGTAAAGGCCAGGGTAATTTCGAGGTAGTTATGTCATATGAAACATGCATATAAGCTTAAGTGCAGAACTCTGCACAACTAACTAAATAAGAGAATGTGGAGATTCTTGCTATGACAAGTTAACGGATCCGACCTTTCTGCCTACACAATATGCATGCACATGTGCAAATCTGTCCAAAACATAAATTACGTTAGTGGTTTTGTAACGAAGGTATGTTAACCTCTTTGTGGGTAGCATATCACAAAGTAGATCCATGTAATCATTTTATCTATCTGCATTAACTTTTCTTTAGCGTTCTACGTGGAGGATTGAATGTTTTTAAATATTTTTGCAGATTTTTCTTTTCTCATTACAAATAAGTTTATTATTTTCCGCTTATCCTATGATTTGAAATTCGAACTATTCAGATAACAGTAAATAAATATTTGTTTTTTACGTTTGTTCTTCTCACTTACTCGAGAACGCCTGGCATGAAATTTCCGTAGGAAAGCAGTAGAGAACAACGTAATTTCCCGGTAGTTAGGACGAAAATTATGCAGCTTAAGCACAGGACTGTCCGAGCTTAAGCGAATAAGGGAACGTGAAAGATTCACGCTCTCTGACAATTTACCACCTTTATGCCTTAGCAATGTAAACTCTAGCACCATACTATTCTGTGTTAATTTGCATTTTCCCACAATTTCACACGCTGGACTTTCTTGCTTAATACTTAAGCAAAAATATTATAATTGTACTGGAATTAGTTAATATTCTTTCCATCCCAGGGATTTTTTCAATTTTGCTTCCTCATAGTATGTATGCGTTTATGTGTAGGGCTTATTTGCATCACTAATATCTCAAAACTGATACAAAGATTTTCCAAAATACTGGGTTTTACCATTTTATGTGTTTTTATAATGCTTCCTTTATGGGAAAGCAAAGAACTCCTCAAATGAGAACCATACAATTATAGATACAAAGGAAAATACCCGAGATCAAATTTAAAGCTAGTTTTGTTTGAATTACCTGTGTTATTTACAAAGTTGCCACCTCGAACTGGATATCCAACGGATGTGCTCGTATTTGAGGCGAAGCTGAAGTATGCCAAAAACAGGGACCTTGATGTATTTTCGTTAATTCTAAAACATAAGGAACACGGCAAAAATGAAAAATATATACATAATATAGGTCCTTAACTTGATATCTAATTTGTTTATTAAGAAAATAATAGCGGAAAGTTAAGTTTTATCGAATGAACTTATGGTCTTGCGAAAATGAAATAAGGAAAAAGAGTTTTACTTCAACTAGTATATAGGGTGGAAGGTAGCACTAACTCAGTTATTTAGTTAGGAGAGGTTGGCCCTAGTTGGTTTAGCGTCTGACGCAGACGAGGTCAAAGTTACTCCTAACCCTCGTAAGTCTTAATTGCATTTGCCTCATAATAAATCTTCTTTCATCTATTTGTTATATAAATATTATCTGCCAATGCTATTGCTTATATTTTTTATACTGAAATGTCATATAATATAAAGAAGCTAGTTTCCGCTATTAGAAATTAATTCCCATTTCACTCGAGAAGAAAATGATAAGAATGATTTCTTGATTCGTTACTGTAAGAAAGTCTTAAGTACGAGACTGGAATATCGATCAAGTTTACAGGATAACAGCTTCGTTTAGATCTGAAGAATCCTGAAGCTTTTATTTTCCTTTTCTGCTTCTTATTACGCTCCCTAAAGTTTTATAAAGCAGCTATATATTACCGATTTTAATTCAAGGTTAATTAAAGTTAGAAGGTATTTTAATTTTAGCAAGTAATTATATATATATATATATATTACGTGTTGATGAAATAATTTATAACTCATAACTAGGTATGGCTAATATTCTAGTTTTGGTTCGGAATAATACATTATTAATAATTTACAATTTTAATTAAAAACAAATAGTAATCAGTGATAATAATAGCAATGGAGATAATACATGCAATATATATGTTAATTCTTCCCTAATGATCAGAGTTATCGAATAATACTAATTTAAACTATGCGATAATAGATAGTGTATTAAAGCTCTTTGATATAATATACTCAGTAGAATTAGAAAAGTTTTCAGGATTTATTGACGAAATATATACATTTATTATGATATTACATATTAATATCTGCGGTACAATTATAATAATAATAATGAATGATTATAAAGAAGATTATTTGTAGGAAAAGGTAGAAATTTGAAAAGGGTGGAGTGAGAAGAGTAGGAAGACCGAAAATCGGAGGTAGTACGAAAACGTTATCTCAGGACATTCGAATGTCTTAATTACGTTATATGCATCGGCTGAAGAGGTCGGAGGGCTTTGCCCTCGGAATATCAATGAGCTCCTTGAACGGCGTTGGGCTTTATCGTGACATTCCCTCTTTGGAGACGGAATATTAATGCGTGGAACTGATTGCAATGGATTAGAATAAAAGGAAATGGATTAAAAGTTTAGTGATTTCTTTTTATAATATTAATTATCAAGTGATGTCGATTATTATTTCATTCGTCTTTATTTTCAATTCCCATTATGATGTTTTGACACCTCGTCTTTGGAAGGAGAAAGGAAGGCGATCCTACCAAAGCACTAGACTTAAGTCGCTCCAGCTTCTTAAGAGTCTTTTTTTACTTCACTTGAACGAAGATATTGAACATAATAATACACGTCGCACTATTTGGAGGCAGAACGAAAGCTAGAGTGAAAGAGAGAACTTCAAGTGGCAGATGCAATTTCCTTAGTAAAAATATCACCTTGCAGCGAGATAGACTCGAAAGTACAACAAAGATTTCTATATATTTCTCAGTGCTTGGAAAGTCGCGTGTTGTAGACTTGGAAAATATAGAGAATAATTTGCAATTGATGCTCTTCTTTTTGATCGTGAAAATTACGCAAAAAGGGATTTCATTTTAATATCAATATTTGCGTGTTATTAAAAGGCACTTTGACAATCTTTCTATATTCGAGAAATAAGATAAAGGTTTTATGCTCTCTCTGATTCGGTTGAATGTTGAATAAATTTGAAGGTACAAGAGTTAAGTCCTAGAGAGTTTAACATTATTATCTTATCCCTATTCACCAGAAAGCAGAGGATAGCAGCCTTATGATCCTCAGAGTTAATGAAATAATCCGGGTAGGTTTGCTTTCATCCGGCCACGAGGTGAGGGTGCCATATACTGCATTCATAGGGTATCAGACAACCTCCTGGAGGATTGGTAGTTAAGACGTAATTCAACCTTCGCATGCTGGCTTGTACGGATGTGTGGACCATTAGTCGTAAAGGTATCATTTCAGGAGTTAATGAAATGATGTTCATGACTACTCTCATTCTTATTTGATCTTGGAGGCAGAGAACTTCTCATTGTTTTCTAATTTTATAACAGTATATGTTTCAATTCATTGGATTATATAGCTATTAATGTTAATTAGTACTATCAACTTAATTGATGGAGAGCTGCAATATATCGCGTGTGTATAATAGATAATTGATTATTACCTCGTGAATCTCATAGATCGATAACACCTTGTTTATTTCGATCTCTGATGTTTGCTAGGTCGGACCGGATGATAAACAAATACCAATATCGTCTGCTTATTTGATCTTATTAGTTCACATCAGTTTCCAATTCGCGATTTGTGCCTAAATCAAATATCTACTGAGTCAACGAACTGCATGATGATGAAGTAGACTTTGCAGACTGAAGCTACATAATTCGGTACAGATTAAAGACGGAGAGATTTTGCTCGCTAGACATTCATTTTCAATATAAAATCTTCTTTTTCGTTTTAAAAATTCTTGCAGGTTCAAATCTTTTTTAAATACATATAATGTTCAATACATACTGCAAATTTCGTTTTTCCATTCTTGAATAAAAGTAAATATTCAAGAAGATTTTTTTAAACTTAATTTCTGAAGAAAAAGATAAGTAGGAGAGAAAACGAGGGAAAAGGACTAATTTTTTTTTGGAGTGAGGTGAGGTTGTGGGAACGGCACTATATACTAATGTGTATCGTTAGCATTAGCGCTATAACTACGTAATTTGCACACTCTATATCGACCGATCTGCGATTACATAGAGTCAAGCTGCGGTGCTATTACGGAACAGAGTAGTAACAGCTGAGTAATTTTCAGGATGGAGTGTTGAACTACATCGTTGCTCGCTTTCCTAATGCAGCCACTTTGGATCTGCGGTTTCCGAAATTCACGCACTGAATAAAAATTCTCGAAAATATTTTTATTAAAAATACATTAATTGAAATGCAAACTATCCCGATGAGGATATATTATATATTTCATGAGTATCAAATTTGATACCTCAATGTTTAGTACTTTCATTCAAAGTTTAAGTATCACATAAAATAGGAGGGACGTATAAAGCATTAAATCGATGTCATTCAACAGAATCTTAGCCAGACCATCTTCCCTTGCGTTTATCCTTAGAGCGTCACGTCGGCAAATTATCTCGAAAAATGTATCTCCACATCTCCAAGGGGTCTGTGCCGCAGACAAGACAGATTGCTGGAGAGTTCTAATCTTTTTCTTCCTTTTTCTTTCTTATTCTTTATTTTTATCGATTTTTTTGCGTTTTACCTCATTTCTTCTTTCTCAGCGTCAAGCTTCTTTCAATTTCTCTCTTATCAGAGTTCAGTACATACCTTTCCTTCATTCTCATTCTTTCAAGGGTTTCTACGCCTTTTTTATTTTTAATATATTTAGAAAGACATCTTTCTCTTGTTCAGTATTTTTCTTCAAATTGAAATTACTCACAAAAATTACTAATGGAATCGAAATGTAATGGAAATGAATGTTAAAAATTGAATGGTGTATGACAAAACGTGAGATGTT
Source organism: Synergus gifuensis (assembly GCA_904066015.1). Classification (NCBI taxonomy): domain Eukaryota; kingdom Metazoa; phylum Arthropoda; class Insecta; order Hymenoptera; family Cynipidae; genus Synergus; species Synergus gifuensis. Next base: position 947,634 of record CAJFCO010000130.1, on the reverse strand, counting down.
TCTGAAGTTAATAATAATCGTTATCTAAAATGTAAAAGTTTATAGCGAGATGACCCATTTTAAGAGTTTCTCAAATGGGAGGGAAGATTAATACTCGAAATGGGATTGTGAGTTTTATCGTTGTACTCGAATAGATCAGCATCGATTTATCTCTGTTTGCTGTATTTCAAAATTCAATCAGATTTCATAAGAGTGGAGAATGAACCTGGTTTCCCCTTTTAACTCTACCGCGGGAGAGAATTGAGAATCGAGAGATGCAGAGTCGGCACGACCCGCATCCATTCAATCAGTATGCTAGGAGCTTGTACGTCAAACCGAATTCGCGGTTATACCACAGTTGTACTTTATCTGGTTTGATAATCTACTTCACCAACTTATTGAGCGTTTATGACTTTGATAACGATGACGCTTACGATATCTAGGAATAGTAAATTAATTTCAATATGCTAATTTGATTTTCATTACAACCTGGCAAATTGATATCACGCAATAGATGAGTTCATTTGTTAATAGTTTATTGCCATAAAGATAATTAAAATTATTTATACTCTCTAAGTATGAACAAGTGAAAACTTCTCTGAATGAAAAAGTAGCTTTTCACTGATTGTCAGTAAACTCATTAATTAAATAATTTATTCGTTAAATAGCTGCTGTAGATCATTTATTAATATATATCCAAAGATGGTTTACTATACTTGACATATCCGTACGCAAAGTGATTCCTCTGTACTCCCTTCAATTTCAAATTCCTCCTTACTTCCGTGCTGATTCAGTATCCATTCAGTATCGGTATATTGTTGGATGACAATTCTTGCCAAAATGGAGTGCTGCCAATTTCCACAGCTATTTTCATTTAATTTATCTATTGTAGAGAGCACGCCAAGGGAATGCGTTGCGAGATTGAAACCCCTAAAGTGTTCGAGAAAGCGAGTAAATTATCAAGTCATTGTAAAGCAATCATCCCAGTTTTCCTTCACTCACAGAAGCTAAAATTTCCGTCACTTTAAACTCTCAGAAGCGGGGGAAATTTATATATGCGTTTTAACTTTTGTTTTGCTGCGAAAAGTTTAGTTCAGAATTTAGTTCGAGATTGCTCTGCTTTTCAAATAGAAATATTCAAGAATTGAAATTTTGTAATAATAAAATGAGAAAATATTCATTGTTCGATGTTACAATTCATTAAAATATTTGTTATTTGTGCGCTTTCTAGAATTTTACATTGAATGAAAAAAGAGACATAAAGAAGAATGATATAGTCCTTGTTTCACAAGTTTCTCATCGGCGAATCAACGCGAATGCAGACAAAATGGTTGTGATGTTCGTCATTATTACGAGAAAAGTTTTCTCGCTGAAAGTAATTTACTAATGGAGACAGAAGAAAGACAGTAAAGGTGGGTAACAACTAGCTTGTACTAAGTAATAACTTTGTAAAATTGAATTTTTCAGCGTGCGAAATTGCCCTTTTCCTTTTCTGCCGAGCGAAACTTAATAATAGAAGATAATATTAAGGACGTATGAAAGACGTTGGAGCAGCCAATTCTCTTCATAAGAAATTCTTCAATAGGTATAATGCATTTTCTCTTCTTCTTCAAAGGATGAATTCTGTTTATAACGAAGAGTTTTTACAAATACAAGGGATTTTACAAATTTTATAAAGAGTAATAAGAGAAAGTTGCTTGAAACATTAAATGTGTTGTTTGTAGCACCAATTAAATTTGTTTTAATGATCATTTCATTTTTTAAGATCGATTATAATATCTACAAATATATTATACTTGACTCATAATAATATGTATTTTTCTTTATGTGACATTTTCCCGCACAAAAGAAAATTTAATGTCCTCATAAATACTCATTTCTGATTTTCTTTCTCTCATGGTGGTGAACTTTCCTCTTTATGCATGCTCTAGCTGCCAATGGCGCGGAATCAAGTGGATGAAGAAATCGATATTTTCCTCGTTAACTACAGTAAACCTACTCTTTGATGTAAAAGAGTGGGTAACTTACAACTAGATCATATCTTATGGTATACTCTTTAAAGTCTTAGAAATAGACATTTCCTGGTATTAAACTTCATAGAAAGTTAATTATCTTTAATAAAAAAAAAAGAAAGATTCAGTTTCGCAGTCTCGTAGATTATATTTATTGTTCGAATAAAATATATCATTTTACGCTAAATGTTATTAAGCTTTAATATATAACGGTAATGGAAACATCTACTTGTTTATCATATACATTTTTAGTTTTGAAGAAAAGTATATCACGTTTTCCAGGTCAGATTCAAATAAAAATCGAGCTCAAGAATTTTTGGCAGGACCCATTCTAAAATTTGGCACACACCAGCTCGTGCTTGGACAAGAACAAGATGCAGTCAGCATTCACATATTTCTGATTTCACAATTTTCCTCCATTTTTCATTTTTGTCTTCATGGAACCAGAATTTCAATTTGCGGTGGAAAGCAAGGCTCCTTCATCGGTCCAGCTTTTTAGTATGTTTTATTGAAGACAAGGATTCCTGGGCTCCGGGTAGAAGGCTAAAGATCATACATCATTTTCTGACACATTTATGCCAGTCGCGCACCGTCGGTTTGCCACACTCAACTTCTCGAGTTATATAAATTTCATCGTTCAGTCGATTTCATCTTTTCAGTACGCCACCTGACAGAAACCGGCAATAACGTTCAAGTTATTAAAAAGAAGCGAACTTTCAATTCTATTAAGTTTCCACTCCGATATCTTCTGATTCAGTTTTACTTTTCTCATTAGATTAAACTTCAATATGAATCTTACGAACACATTTTTTAAAATAAAAAATCATTAATTATAGATTTATGTGTTTCCTGTATAAACAAATCACTTGCTTTTAATCAAGAAAACGATAAAAAGGGCAACTGATAGAATTTATTTTCTTCGAACGTATTTTATTCTATTCTGGAACTTTTGCATTCATTTTAATTCTCTTTCTGAGGTGAAGCACATGAATTTCAAACGAGTATTCAATTTAAAGAAACAAGCTCGACTATTTGTGGAAGCCAAAATAAATGTTGACTTCTGCAATGGTTGTGTCTAACTTTCTTTATTATCACGTTTCCACGTGCCACGTGTACCAACACTATGTGTCAATCAATTATTCTAATTTCTCTTAGTTAGTTTCTGGAATATTTAACATTCAGTCATACTTTTCTATAAATGTTTTAAAATTTGCATGGAAAAAATGTTGAGAACTTCAGTTAATAACATTTAAAACATTAAATTTGAGCTTTAATTTAGACGGTTTTGAATTAGTAATCGGTTGTCTTATCTTCCAATTTAAAAGGGTTTTAATCTTCCAACTTAAATATTATGAGATTCAGAAGTTGCAAAGTCTTAAATTAATAAATATTTGAAATTGAAAAACATCGTAATTAAAAGTTTTCCAATTTAAAAACATTCAAATCTGAGCATCTGTTGATTGGGAAGCATTTATATTAAAAGTTATTTCAATTTTATCGTTCTGAAGAAAATAAATACAATAAATTCATCAAATATTTAATGTTCAACTTTTTCGAAAGATGATATTATTTACGAATGCATATTTCAAGATAAAATTATGCCGTTGATTGATTTCAAGAAAATATTAGTTTATAAATTTTCATCTAGAACTGGAAAATTTCCATAGAAGGATGGTAATTTTTTAATCTAGATTTTATATATTAGCAATTCTGGAGAATTAAAAATAAATATAAGTATAAATTAATAAAACACAAAAAGAAGTAATATTTCATTATTGTATATTTCGTACTTACTGCATGTGTAAAATCGCTACCGGCTTGTCGGAAAAGAGAACGATCGGTGGGTCGAATCGTTCGTTACGACCGCAAATTCGAGCTCCTCCCTGGAGTTGAAGCCAACCACCCTCGCACCTGCAACAAAAAGACGAGTCTCTCGGTAACCAGCTATTACTCGGGTGCGCAAAAGCGTCTCTCTACTCGAACCGTCGACTAATTAGTTTTGGTAATCTTCGGTCCAGTAATTCTATAGACTATTTTTATCTTGGAGGAACCTGGAAGCCTAATTCGATAAACGCAACACTATCCCTCAAGGGAGATAAAAGATCAAAACACCGATGCTTCTACCTCTCTCATTACATAATTCAAATTAAAAATTTTCAGATTTTGTAATTACAGGGCATCCTCCGCTAACTTGGGTTTACCTTCTTAATTGAGTTTCCAACTTGGCTAATAAAAGATCAATATTTTGCTAACGAAGTTTCATATAATATAATAATTAAATTTTAAACTTTATTCGCAGGAAACATTGAAATTTATTCTTGAATTAATTAACGTAAATTCATAGAAAAAGATGCTGATAATAAAATTAGTAATATCTGCAGATATTACTGCTGGTTGTTATTCAATTTTCGAATTATTATTCCACTAGAGGAATGGTTTCGGCTTTAGTATATCAGAGAGGTGAGGTCAAGCAATTAATTCTGCTCATAAGGGATATGCAAGGGCCACTGATTATTCAAGTAATTAAGTCGCTTTATACTATAAACAAAGCCCACGAGGCCTACATATTTTCAGGTGGAGACTAATTAGATGCTAAGGTTACGTTTACATAAAAAAAATCAAAGTAAAGTTGAATGAATATCAAATGAATTTTGTGAACTCAAAACTTTTTATTTACTAATCTAATTTAAACTTGGATGAAAAGTTGTCTCTATCTGGTTTTTTAGGAAACTGGAAATTATTCTCAACAAGTGCTTACTAACAGCCTTGTAAATTATTGATCTTGCATGTTTGAATATACGTAAATGCGTCTTATAGAAGCCATTCAAATTTACTAGTATCTCTCACTCAACACTGAAGTTACTAAGATAAACTCGGATGCAATTTGGTTGGCCTTGTTCTAAGGAACCGATCGTACTCTCGAACTTCAGAGTATGAAACGTCTGTGGTTACGTGCATCGTTAAAATTGTTTGTTGGGCGATGTACATTAACATAATACTGACGAAATTAATAGAAAAGAAGAAATTAACGAAGAAATTATTTGACTCAATTTCCTAAATTTATGACATTTTTAAATACCCTTCTATCCACAACGACCCTCAATGCGAAGCGGAACGTAAAATGAAGAAGGGTGAGACTGTCTGTGAAACGACGTAGTCGATGTCAGTCAGTCAAGCGGAAATCGCTTACCACGCCAGATCAACTCGTATTTTACATTTCCTCTCCCATTTACTCTCCACCTCCCACTTTAAGTCGCCACCCTCCTGCAGCAATATAGCTACTGCTGCGGCTTGTCTAGAATTCTGCAAAGACCCAGAGTTATACTCCAAATCAATTTACCGAAAGCACTTCGCAGGAACAGCGCCAGGAGATTGTAAATTTAAATGTAAACTTTGCGAGACACGAGGCATGCAGTCTGAAAGAGGAAAAAGTGGGGAGGGTGAGAGTGAAAGTAAGGAAAAAGTTCTTCCTCTATTTTACAATCCAAATCCGACCTGCAAACAAGAAATGCTGCTTCCACGCTTACTAGAAAATTTTTAGACGCGTTCGGAAAATTGTGCTTATGTACTTTTTACTTCCGATAACTTTTATTTCCTTCCGATAAGATATTTCTTCGGAAAAAGCTATAAAAGTTTGTTTCATTTGTATTATAAACTTTTAATCAAAATGAATGTGCAAAACTTTTCAAAGCCCGGGCTTCGGCTTTCGAGATTCGAAAATCTTTAAAAAGTCGTGGAATTGACCGAAAGTACATCTTACGACACAATTAAAAATATTGTTTTACAAGTTGATGAATCAATTAAAGGAATGCATTGTCTATATCTCTTAATATGACATCACATGGAGAGAGATTTTATTCCATATCTTACACTGAATCAAGTAGTACGATGTAAGTATAGCCAGCACAAAGCACATGTCTGACTAAAATCGTAGTTATCTACTTAGACTGGCCGTCCTTACATTATTTCAAGAAGCTTAGCTTTGATTTCTTATTCAGTATTAATATTTAGTCTAATATTGCTATTGCAAAGTTACCGGCTGACTGCTAATGCTTTTTCTACTTAGAATAAGGCTTTGTAGTATATAATACACCTCACTTAGCATTCGTTTCAGTTACCGTACGCATTCACTATATTATAAGATTACATTATACTCCTAAATTGAGAATCTTTTACTAGTAGTAGGAGACATCAATATTCAGACATTGAAACTGACTCGAAAGAGTAATGAGCTTCTGGAATTTTATGATTAGAGGAACTTGGTCAATATAGCAATTTAAGTTAAGCGAAAAGTGTATCGAGAAAAGGATACAACGAAAAGTAAGCAATATATGCAGAATGTTTTTTCTCTACTTTATACTTCGATTCCAGTTGAACTTTTCTCCAACTCTGAATCGAACATGGACTTGAGCGTTGAAGTCGCTATTTGGAGTGGTAGCAGTGGGTGGAAAGAGGGCGGATTTGTCAAGGACGTATCGAACTTTCACGCACGTTCTCTGAACGTGTAATCCGGAGAAAGAAACTTCTCAAGGATCTTTCGACCACAGGGACAAGAGCAAGTTTCAGATTGTTAAAAGTGATATATTACTAAAGTACTGGATTCTGCTTCTTGAGTTAACAGTAATGAAAAGCGTTTAGAAAATTGCGAGAAAGTTTTATATAGTATTGATTCTCTTTTCTTAAAAAAAAATACGAGTCTTTCAATACATCAGATAAAATTCTCTCTCTCATTAAAGATTAATTTTCCTGATTTTAATAATTATCAAATCTTTTCATATTTTTCATAATTTAGTCAAATTCTTTTTACAATTGTGTGGTGAAGAGGTCTTTCCAGTAAAATAGAATAATTGAGAAACAGGACTGTGCAGTAGAAAATTCGTATATAGTCAGCCAGGCATTTATTAACTACAGTCACTTTTTCTACTTAAAAGTATAAATCCCAGAAGTTACTTTATACAATTCGACTATGTAATAAGTAGTTAAATTTAACTAATTTAGATTATGAAAGCGAATTAACATTGCTGCGATTTTAAATTGGTTGAAAATGGAATAGATGAAACATTTTTGACACTAAAGATGAAAATGTATTCCGAGAAAAATGGGATAATTGAGAGAAAGGACAGATCTCTGATGTCAAGCGTAGAAAACTGCCGTACAATCTAAAAAGATACATAAGTCCAATTTCATTCGAACTGAGAAAATCGAGAATAACTGTTTGCCCAAAGAACGCTAATATGGAATAAAATTTTGAATAGTGTGCTCTTTCATATTTTGCAGTAAAAAATTGATTTTTTAAACAATTTATATGAGAAAATGGACTTAGTTGCAAAAAGTCGAAAATACAACGCCAAAAAAACGCAAAGGCAAAAGCATGAACGCGGGCATGGGCAAGCGCTTCTTTTCTGTTGTAAATGCGCTCCGCACTCGGTCACTTTTACAACGTAAGAAAGTCACAAATAGTACTTTCGGTTCTTTTTCAATTGTATGATGATGACATATTAGGATGCTATGATCAAATTTTGGGACACGCAAAGTACTTTGAGATCTTTTTCTGTTGTATTTTTCAACTTTTTCGACTTTCCTCATTTTTAAACAATCGTTTTTTGCAATAAATATTAATAATTAATAATTTTTACTTCTCTAGATAGATGCAGCTTTCTTTTACGAATCCAGTGATACCAAAAACTCATTTTTCATAAAAATGTCACTTATGTATCTTTTTAGATTGTACGGCAGAAAACGAGTGGCGTTGTTTGAATAATTGAGTCTAGTTGTGTTTTATTAAAACATTGCCACTCTGAAAGCTCAGGATCGTGCCGCGCCAAGCGTTGATTTATGTCCGTTATTCCGTACTAACAAAATGGTACTCGCCAGTGTAGTGCAGAGTATTATAGTAGCTGTATAACATTGACCATTTTCCATACCGTGCCTCACGTTTATGCTGTCGTGTGCGTTGGACGATGTTTTGGATTCGGCGAGCGTGAAATCAAATTTCTAACGATGGGAACAAATTCCAGTGTGTATCGTTTGGTAGGTGGAGGTCAGGTATATTTTCCGGTAAACCAGGTCATTGGACATTTTTACTATATCTGAGTATTTTCCGGTCATTTGCTCTCATTGATCTTTTTGCCTATTGTGGCGCGTGGTTGGTTTTATCCGTTATTGCGGAACCAAAACACGTTGTTCATCCTTCAATAATTTGAACAAATAATTCCATTTCATATTGTCAATAAAGATATGTTTTTCAACCATTATTCCCACATACAACCAACATATTGATTCTTTCAATTTCAATGTACCCGAACTTTCGAACGTTCAAATTATGAAAAATTGATTTTTTCATCACTAGACAAAAATATAATTACGTGGCTAATGATCACTTGGGCGAAATCCCTTCCATTAACTGTCACATTAATCTCGTTTTGATCGATCCGGAATGGTGCGAGCTGACGTGTAATTTCCATTTTCCCACTATGCACATCTTGCAAACGAGTCACCGTACAATTACTCATTCACTCGGAACTCGAGAAACATTTCAATTCCAACAACCAGCTTTTCGAAGACATATGGTAATTATTTAAATGCTAATTTTAAAATTACTAAAGATAATTATTTCTAAAAATGTTGAATAAGATCCAAAGCAATTATACTTCAATCAATTCAATTTCCATTCAATTCTTTTTTAATAAAAGCAGTTTTTTGAATAAACTATTTCCAAATGCCATTATTAGAATTTACGATTGAATAACAAGAGTTTAAGTAAAGACGTAAAAAAAGGAGAAACAAGGCACAGGAGGAGTACCGATTTGATTTAATTGATCGAATAGGCGTTGTCGGGGAAAACTATTCCTACTGCGAATCCTGCAAATTTGAATGCAGGTAATGTTCGTAGAATCGAGCTAATAAATAAAGGGCCCATTGTTTCGTACCCAGGCATTGGTCGTAAAATCGTGTTTTCGTTGCTATTTCTCTCAACCTGTGCCGAAAATTGTCTGCCCGTTTCATGAAAATTTTAAGTCTTCTTTCAATTTCTGTTTTCTGTTGCAGGAGGACCTCCAATTTCATTCAAAAAATCTATTCTCTTTCATTTCTATATCCAGCGCGACAATTTTAAATTATTGCTTGCGAAATTTGTTTCTTTTTTATCAAGAAAAATGAATACAATATGAATTGGCACTGTTTCTGTTACTGCGGCTTTTTTAAAATTTTATTCTTCAAGTTCCAAGCAATAATCGAAAGTGGAGCAAATGCCAAAAGCAAAAATCTCTGGTATTGAGTGTCCACATTTACCACCCCTTTTACCACCTCTTTTTCCAGTAAAATCATCATAAAGTAAAATTCGTAACTTGGAGGATGAATCTTTATCGAATAAAATAGTTCAAATATTTGTTTTAAAACCGTTAATTTGAAGTTATTTGTGGAAATACAGATGGCTTTTGATCAAGAGAAAGTACATCCGTTTCCTGTTGATTATTTCCAGTCAGGTGTTGCGCAAGCAGTGAATTCTAGTTTGTAATCATACTTACGTAATACACTCGTGTAGCAGTAGCTTATTGCATTGAAATACTGTGCACAGTAGTACACTCCGCTTAATAATTAACGACACACGCACATAGTGCTTTTGACGCTATTTCCAGGTGTCTGATGGCCTGCCGCAGAAGTGTGTTTTCTGAAAACTTTTGATTCATTCCCACAACTTTCCGCATTAAAACAATGCAATCTCTGTTGGTGAAAATTCTCGTTGAGACAGAGAAAATGAGCTACTATAGCAATAGAGGGAGAACTACAAAAAGCCCACTGCTGATTACAGTATCCACGACGTAATGAAATTTGTTTAATTGAAATAAATTAGTTAATGAACTGCTTTCGCAAACTGGTTCGATTCAGTAGAATAAGCACTAGACGAATTGGAAAATTTCTCATCAGAGACATTTCGAAAATACGACGGTTCGTTCTCTGACCACAAAAACCAGTATTACTCGTTCCGAATTGAGCTAAAAGCCACTAATAATACTCTCGTCGCACCAATCAAATCGGTCACTACCACAAAGATTTACATTATTCGCTGAAAATTCAGCGATTACCTGTTGCAAAATTCAAAACATTTTAAGGTGAAAAAAATAAATAAACGAGTCTCTAATTACTACCCTGATTGTTAAAAATTTTCCAATGACGAAGAGACGACAACAAAGAAAGAGACGAAACAAAACAAGTTTTAAAAAATTCAAAAATTACTAAATTAGTTAATGAATCAATTCAGGAGTTTGAAGCATGAATTGACAAATGGATTCCGAATAGAGGGATGTATCATTGCAAACAAGGGATCAATTTTCGAATCAGTCACTCTGACCATTTCGACACGGCGTGCTTTCATGCAAATATATGATAATTCCTGTGAGCTGTAGCCAGAGCATTCCTTGGCTCTCGATATTTGTCCATATGTCCATTATATATGCCTTCACTCAAACTCGACAAGGCTTGGAACATGGAAATATGGTAGTCATAGGATCTGGAGTTTCCAGGCGGAAAGGACCATGAAAGAACCAGCCTTGAGCGATTTTCATACAAATTCCAAAGCCGATGGTAATCATGCTGAAATTAAGGTCATCCATCACCCTGGGCCATTCTACTCTGCGTTCCACTTAATAGTATTCTGCTGAGCGACGAAATTTCAACTCACACCTTCAACCACATACTTCATATTTCCTTTCCGCTGAATGAGTGAAATCTTATGATATTTTTCCTTCAAAGTATGGATTCTTACATTTAAAAATTTTTTCTTTTTTTTAATCATTTACTTTTCAAAAATTAGAATTAGCCACTAAAACAGAAATATATCAAATTTAATTGAACAATCGTTCATGTACTCGAAAAAAATTCAAAAGATGGGAAATAAAAATCTTGGCGTTTAGCGAACGACAAAAGCGAATTTTGGTGACCTTAATTCAAAAGCGCGAATCCTTCAATCAAAGTGGAGGAGGAGATGAAAGGTTTTCAGCTATCGTTAGAGGAAATGCATGTTCACACAGCATGACCTAATTGTGCCGTTTCGAGGATTCGGTGGAGACCATCAAAGAGGATTCGTGCTTCGGCATTCGATATTAGGTGCCAAACTAGGGTCCTCGAAATGGGACCAAACTCGCTGTTCCGAGCTTTGTCTACCTATCTAATTTCGTTCCCATTTTCTAAAGATTGGCTGACTCTTGATTTTCCAAACCTTCGAGTCTGAAATGTCCAGAATACGTTTTGGTATTAGAAAAAGGGAATAAAATCGAAAGGAAAAGGCAACGAGGGCAGCTACGATGTGCTTAGGAAATTGAACCTCAGAAGGTTATAGATCAAGCAAAGTAAAAAAAACCATAAATTAAAGATAATCGTATTAGATTGCTCTTAAAAATTGATATTGCTCTTAATTTTCAATTTTCCTTTCCCTTATAGCTGCATAAGAATTTACTTCGCCAATATCTCTATCTGTACTCATTTGACCATTTCTTTTATAGCCTTTGGTTCGCTTCCAGAAGTTGCAGAACTGTTTAGATTTTTTAGCGATATGCTCCGAATCATGTGGAAGAGAGAAAGGAGATATAGAAATAACTATAGTTAATTATATCAAGATACGTAAGTGCAATAACGATAACCGGCATTGCCAAGCACTTTCCATTCGTCTATTTCACTTTTTTTTACCACATTGACTCCATGCAGTCTACTTCAATTTTCAAAAAGATAAAGGCATGATACCCTTACATAGCATATGATACTAATATTCTAGCAATGTTTTATGCATTTGTAAATAGAAGCATTTGGAATTGAAAAACTTTGATTGAAAAATGTCTGACTAAGTAGAGACCTTTCTACTTAAAAGTTTTGCTGTTTTTTTCTCTCTTTCTCTAAAAATACTAATGGTAATGAAAATAGTTCTGCCTTTTTTAAATAATAGTTACGGTTCAGACTTCCATTGCTTGTTGCAACTGCAATGTCAAAGAAAAATTGTAGGAAGTTCTTGTAGTTTGGCAAAGGATCTTTCGGGAAAAAGTTTGCTTCAATAGCTTGTCGGGTAATACCCAGGAGGGGGTGAAGAAAAAGGGAAGTTGGAAGCGTTTACAGTAAAAGTGGAAGGTGGGGAGGAAAAGCGTCAATTTTTCTTTTCCTACCCCCGTCAAAGAAACTTGAGTACCGTCGTTGTCGTGGAAGTATGACAAATTGAAATGGCTATCGACACGGGCGATCTCCGATCAAATCGAAACGTACAAACCTCAATTTTTTCACGCCTTCCTACCTATTAATACAAGAGCTTTCATTCCAAATAAAAATGTCACATTTTATTTGTACCACATTTATTTTTGTGGGAAAGGATATAACTTGTTTTTAGATAAGAGAAGATAAAATGAAATGCTCTATAAAAATTTTGAAGTAATCTACTTACGCCGTTCCATTGTGCTTTCCAATAGCCATTACTCTGTAAATTTGTAGTTCAACTCTCTGTCCAGTATCTGGTATGAATTTGTAGGTACATCTTGTGGGGCCTTGTAGAGACGGTGATTTTATTTGTCCGAAGCCACGATTTGATTTGCTGAACAACTGTCTGCTGTCCAATGTTATATTGCACACTGAAAAGGGAGAAAATTACATTTTATTTTGCCTCCAGTCTATTTAATGGATCCTATAGTAAATCTAGTATTTTTGTAGTATTTTTTTCTAGTATTTTTTAAGGCAACTCGTAATACAGTTATAATGTAACTTGACTCTTAATTAATCACAACGAAGTGATAGTAATTTTATAGGTTTATACTGTTTAATCGGTTTAATTGAGAAGATAATTATTCGCCATTGCAGCGAGCGTTCAAATCTATTTGCAATTGCAATCAGAGTAACATCGGTAATGATTTTCATTCATGATGACAATAATTTCACTTTAAGCTTTATTCAATATAAAATGTGTAGAATTTTCGGACTTGAATAATTTACTATTCAGAAAAAAATTCTGTGATTAAATCTTTTGTTCGATAATGATAAAAGAATATTATTTAGATTATGTTTGAAGTTATTATGTTTGAGTTCATCTAAGTTACTGAAAGCAAACACTTAAATAGATTATAATAAACTTCTAGAATATCTTACTGTTAGTGCAATGTTGTTCTAAGCCACATTGAGCACATCTGTTTGGTGAAGCTGCACCACAACTACAACCACCAGATGGAATGCAGCAAGCACAATCCTTGCTGGATGAATTAAAACTGCACTCGCATCCAGTACTGTTTTTGGTCCACAAGTCAACTTGACCTGAAAGAAAAATTGATGAACATTAAAAAATAGGAATATAGTCTTTTAAAATTTTGTAATACTGCTATAGAAATGCCCAAAAATACCCAAATTAAATACCCTTTGCTTTTTTTGTGTACTATATAGAAAAAGTGTGTAATCCGAAATTGAAAACATTTTAGACCCTGTTATGAAACACAAGACTATAAAAAAAATATATGTGTTTTCTCAATTATGAAATCACACGCTTGATTTTCTGGAGCAACGAAATCAATTTCTCGTTTTGGTGTAAAATAGATAGTAATAGAAACAGATCTACGTTCTTTCACGTGCATCGATATATCAATATCTCGAGGAAATACGGGATGGGTGCTTGGTTCAGCGACAGTAAAAATAAAGCAAACTTTATTGTGGTCGTTCTCTGCGGAGATGTATTTCGGGAATAGGGAGAGTAGAGAAAAGAAGAAAGAGGAAAGAGAAAGTGCCGAGGAGAAAAAAAAAAGAAAACTAAGGGGCAGGCATTTCAAGAAGACAAAGTAGAATAGCTGCTTTTAGTGTTGTAAGTATGTACGATTAGAGCAAAAAGAAGGAGACGGTAAAAAAGTAAAACCCATAGGCTCTGGAGCCCTCAATTATGTGGGATGCTTAATCCAAAGACTTTGGATTAAGGCTTGATTACATACCATGTCATTGGTTTAACTGTCAGTGAACGATAAAGGAGATCAAGTTAAGATGGATCGAGGATAAGACTAAAGTGAAAGGAGGTTGGATATCGCTGAAAGATAATAAAAAGAGGAAAAAGGACTTGACATGGACCAATGTATTGACGATTCAAGATGGAGAAAATAAATGGGGTCCATTGATGACGATTTCTTCGAATCATTTCCTCATTAAATTGTGCATTTTTTCATTCAGGATCCATGTTAATAGTGGAAAGTTTTTGGAATTTTCAGAAATGTTTCTGATTACATTGTGCAGCGTATTTTAAACAATTTTTTGTTTCTCTGATAAGCTTCTTGTTTTTTTCCGAAAGTATATTTGGTCAGCAACTCTCTCTCTCTCTCTCTCTCTCTCTCTCTCTCTCTCTCTCTCTCTCTCTCTCTCTCTCTCTCTCTCCCTCTCTCTCTCTCTAGAAGTCGATATCCATGTGTGCTGTGTAGTAAATCAAATGGACCACCAACACATGCTGTTTTTTTGTTTTGTTTGTCAATCTAGCACATCTTTCAATTCAAAAGCTTTTGATGTTGCTTATCAGCTATAAATTTGAAGGAGCTAATGCAAAAAATAATGATCGGGATTTTCGTAGGTTATCCATTATCCGTTGTATCAGAGTGAAACTATCGACCATGTCCTTCATTTCGCCAATATAATTTGGATGCTCGTTTGGTCCAACTGCGATCACATGATTCGATTTCATTGAAACTCGCTATATGGCATATTATGGTAAAAACGTATGTGTTGTACTAAACATCACGACCTTCTACAACATTATAGATTTTGTACAAATAGATGTTTCACTCTTTTTATGTTCTACTGATTAAATGTTCTAACATCGAAAGGGAAGAAATACTTGTTTCGTTGAATAAAACGCTTCTGAGCACAAAGGTTCTTGATACATGGAACACATTTCCATGGATTTGCACTTTAATTGACTTCGCATCTAACCAATTTCGCTTCTCAATACTGAAGCTTTTACCATTCCTTCTATAAATATTTATACAATACACATTCTCATTAGCCTTTTACATTTTAATCTGTTTTCATTATTAAAAGCTTTGAGTCCAGAGCTATACAAGATTAAAAGTTATTTTTGAAACGTTATATTTTTATTGAATGACAAATTTTATTGGCGAGATAGAACAGGGGTTGGTGATAGGATTGAAACGAGAAACGGCAATGAAATAGATCTTCTTGATTTTGGTCGAAGGATTTCATGTTATCCATAACTCCAAAGATATTTAATGCACAAAGCAATATAGCTAGAGATACGGCTAGTATCAGTCTTATTCTTTCATAACAAATAATTCTTTAGTTTACGATCAATATAGTCAAAGATTGTAGTAAAGAACATATTTATTATACAAATGTTAATGATTCTTAGAGTATTTAAAATCGTATTGAATTATCAGCTTAATCCAGACAATTAAAATTTGTGCAGAGATTTATGGCCCCTAATAGCAATTATTACGTGGATATCTAATGATGGGGATCGGATAAGGGATGTTGCTGGGACTAAATCGCCTAATAGCTTTATTTCGACATAAAGCTGAGGCTATCAATTACCTCTATCTAGAGAATACTACAGTGGTTTCGAGCTACGAAACAAGCCACCACTTACTCTTGGATGATGCCGGTGAGTTATCATAATCCGATTTGGTTAATCTGAAACATCCGTACGAACACTAAGCTCGTTTCGGTTCACGTGGATTTTGTGAACAGTTTCAAGGTTGATCTCCACTAAGCTCGGTTTACAGAGAACTTTGCCTTTACCGCAAAGACATCAAGACGACCACATACCAACCTCTTTTGGCTTAAAAGTAGTAGGGTTCGAATTACTCTCTCCTTTAAACATAGCATATATGTATAAAGAAAAACTGAACACAGAGGTGAAAAAATAGTTGTTCCTGATTATTATTGAAGAGTGAAAGAGTGAAGAATAATCGTGAATGCGAATTTCCCGGGGATTAAGCTGCAACGATTGTCTGCACTTCTGTCCGAAGCAGTTATAAATACCGATGCGACTGCAGTGCCCGCCGGAAGGGGAAATCGTCGATACAGGGCCGACTATAAATTTGGTTGCAGAGGATAAAACCATCGGTCGTTTTCTGTTTCCTGGTACTCGGCGCTTGTGGCATCGGTAGAGTGAAAGAGAGAGGCGAGGAAAGTAGGGAAAGCTAGAGGAAGCTTCGCGACACCTTGCCGCACGTATATGCTAAATGCACCATTACATACCAGGATATCGATGTATCATTTAAGACCGGACGAACCAGCGATAAATACTACAGAAAATACCTTGCTTCTGGCGATAGATAGAGTATTTCGATTGAAAGTAGTGACGCTTCAGAAAAGCTTTACTGAAAACTCTTATCTATCTTGCTAACTTTTGCCGATAAAGCGCAGACTTTTAAGCACGAAGAAGAGAAAAGATAAGGTTGACCTTTCAACGTCGAAAGGCAATCGGCCAGATGTCCATTACAACGTATACAACTGGATATTTAACTTCTCTTTTTAACTTTCAAACTTACAAATTAGTTTCGTTTGAGAAATTTAAAAGAAAACTAACAATAATTGAAGCGATGGGGATATTTTAATTAAATTTAAGTTGATTTTAATTGTAAAAGTTGGTATATTCTTGTACAGTATGCGAGAGTAGAACTTAGAGTATAACTTCTATAAACATCCACTTTACAAACACCAAGGACTATAATTGTCAAAGTTCCCTTGCTAACAAGTTAAATAGGGTCCATAGGCAAATTTCTAAGTAGTATAGATCATTATAATAGTATTAGGTCATGTCCGACAATCCTAGCAGCGACAGTTTTTTTTTCTAAAGGACGAATAAATATAGTATAGGCCTATTAAAAACTAATAAATCAATACTGTTCTATCATATAATATTTATAAGTAGAAGAGTCATTTTAAGTCAGACATAAATGATATCAAGTAGCACGAGTCATTCACCGTCGAACATAAAGTATTATAGGATATTTCAAGTCAAGTACAGGGAATATTCAGTAGTATATGCCATTTTAAGTTAAAGAACAAGAATTTCAAGTAGTACAAATCATTTTAAGTCAGTCAATTATAGATGCAGCAGACAAAGTCTTTTTCTGCTGCTAAGAAGTTTGTTATCAGTTTGTTTTAGATCTTCTGAGAATGCATTACTAAAGTTTCCAGATCTTGTTTAATTAAACAGTTCGGAATGTTTCCCCAGCGATTAATATCAGCAAACTGTTCACGACCAATACAAATTTAGTGGTTGGTAGCATTCTTAAGTGTCTCATCGATTTTGGAGGTTTCGAACCTTGTTTGCCCAGAGCAGAATAGTATCTTGCAGGAAAGTCTCGTTAGCTGCGCTTTCAGGAGGGCCGATGAATCCCGCATACTCTCTCGCTGTTGAAGTTGTTCCAGCTGATTTAGCTAGTTAGCGATTCATGGCCTCCGGCCGTTGATATACGGGGTTTGATATATTGCCAGCATTGTTGCGTGGACGACCTCCACCTTCCTACACGTTAACTCTGTGGTCGCCGACTATGCAGTGTGCGAGTCTGATGGGGGGCAGCAGCGTTTTTGCCCCAGTGCATTAGGAACGCGATATTTCAAACCGCGGCCAACTTTTGCTGCCGTCTCTACCTCCAACCCCACCCCCTACCCTCACGCTCCATAAAGCTAGTCTGGAGATTTGTCTACCTCGGGTACTTTAAAAACAATCGCCATAACCGTGACTCTCACAGAATTCACTATCCTCGATAAACATCGACTCCTTCAACATCGGAAGTCGGAAACGTCTTTCGAATTGCTACCCAGTTATCTTCGAAATCTGAGTTGGCGAAATTCTTATTACCACCGGCTCCAAAAATATTCTGGTTTTTGAAAAAAATTCGATTTGCAAGGAATTGATAACATTTTGATGAGAAAATATAAATCAAACTTCACAGTTATTCTGCTCGTATCCCAGTAAACTAGAATAATTATATATATTTATATTTGTCGAGATTTATATATTGAGAGAAATTTTTATCCGAATTAGTTGAACAATTATTCAAGTTCAGTATATAAATAGAAGCGTGTATTTACTGAAGTGCGAGCAAAATTAACGCGCGTTTATAAGCAATTTTTTGGAAAAATAAACTCGGCAATAAAATATTTGCTGTGAATAATTATTTAAATAAAACTTCTCGAGTCCCCGTGTGGAAAAATTTCGTGGCAGTCTTAACTCCCGTGATCGCCTAGTCTAGCGTTGTCAAGACCTTCTGATCTAGACTGTCTATGAAGGGACTGAGCAGAAATCAATCAGACGAGCTAATTTGGTTAGGTTCTGTTAGCCCTGCTGGTCAGACACTGAGAAGCTCGTCTGTGTCTAGACCAAGCCATGGAAAAAGCATTTCACTTCTGACCGGTGCCCCGTTAGTTCATCTGGTCAGCGCTAACCAGCACTGAAACGGTCTGACTAGAATCCGATCAGTTCCCAGAAATTTTTCCACGTACGAATTATGCTTGCGAGGATTTTTCGAAAAATAAATGTCGCTCTGGTTTAGCTTATGTTGAAGTAAAAGTTCAATTGTCTAGTGACACAGAAGACGTGAGGTTTGAGATGAGAGTATTCAAGTTGGAGACTTCATTTCTGATAGATCAGGCTGCCAACGAAAATAGAAACCGCTTCCGTTCCGTTTCGTGTATTTTCCGCATCGAAGGACAATTGTACTTCGATGAAATGGAACAGGAAGTGAACTTTAGACAGTTGCTCATTTTGCATTTTCCAGTCCATTCCTGCTGCTATCTCTTTACCGGAGACGATGGAAAAAGTTAAATATCTGTCAGTTTAAGTGAATTTTCAGAGAGATTATTAAAGCAGAACCATTGCTTTCTCTTTCAATTTTCTGATTGCCTTTTTCTGAGCTATTGCTAGCACTACTTTAATATGAATTTCTTTATGATGTTAAAGGATTAATTAATTTCAATTTTAATTACTGCAGTAGAAACCTTTTTAGATTTCGTTACTTATGTGAAAGTTTTTCGCGAATACTAAGCTTTTGAAAATGCAAAATCCGCTATCGTATACAGTGAGTTAATAGTAAAGGGAATAACTCGTGAAACTACGCCAATAAGTCAACAATGACATGGCTTCTTTTCATTAAGGGCTCGTTTCTCTACACACGTGACCATAGATATGTCATTAGAGAATGTGCGACCACGTGCACATGAACATGCATCGTGTATAGCGGGACTAAAAGTGGGCCAGGGTTTTGGGAGCATAGCCAAGCATTATTATTATTTGGACTGAACCTGAATTATGTCAAACGCTTTCAACACATATAGAGGGTCTCTATTTTCAACCTTATAAAGTCCGAATTCGAAATTTCCATATTTCAAAATAGAAAATGGATTTCTGTGCAAATTATTTCCGTTCATTCGAATATCATTTCCATAATATTAAATTTGCATTACCAAGAAAAATGTACAGATTAATGATAACTAAAAAGGGAGGCAGATAAATTGCGAGATTATAGAAATTGAGCAGGGAATAATATAGAAGACTGATAATAATTACAAATGGATACATAAAATGAAAATTTAGGAAACTTACTCAAAGCTATATATATATGTACATACAAGAACGACCTCAGAGAGAGGATCATTACACTAGCCTTTGCGGCTGAAACGGAAATACATTTCAACGAACGTAATCCGTCTTCGTTAACTATGTGAAATTTCACCTTTGCGAATTCACTGACCAAATGCTCACTCTTACTAGGAAAGTGAACCCCGCACGTGTTAACTTCATGACCAATGAGATTAGTTTCCAACTTCTTGACTCTATTCGAAACAAAAATAATTAGTCATGCATTTTAGACTATTTACTTGTTAAGTATAGGGTAAAGCAATAGAAATTTTTTATCGAAGTTCAATCCAACACAACTGAAATTACTTTATAATTAAATGGAATACGCAAATCAATTTTATGTTTTATTATTTCATCATTTAGGTGCTACAGTTTTATAGAGTTATTGTGAAAGCTTGGGAAAATAATACGGCTGTATTTTGATGAAATGTGCTGAATCGACTATATATAGGTTTATTTGAGTACCAAGGGGGAGCCGTCCTTGACGGTCGACCAATATCTTAAAGCGATTTCTTTTCCCACACGTTATTCTTTTACTCTCTTCTTTCTTTTGTCTTCTATCTTCTCAGTCTCTTCCTTCCGTCACTCTAATATGCCTTCTCTTCTTGAGGACCAAATCCTTTCACTCCTGGAAATTCTGAAGGAATTCGGCATTAATAATTCACTCGTTTCGGTCTCACTTGAGACTCTGGATCCGTTGAAATTGGTTCTGCAAGCTTTAGTCGAACTTGAATACTTTGCATTTCTTAATGCAGCACATTCACGATCTGAATTCGAGTGTCAAGTTTCATGTTCATTATTTTGCCAAGTAAATATCTAAATACTTGAAATATGCCTCAATTATTTTATATGTTAGAAATTGATTATTGAAAAATGTTCTCTCACATAGTATTTTTAAGTAGAGTACGTCATTTTATAAATTATATCAAGTAGTATATAAGTCGTTATAAATAAAATAGATAGTAGATTAGACTAATTTAAACCAGAGAAAGATTTTCAGTAGTATGAATAATTTTAAGTCAGCCAATTCTATACACAGTAACTTGGAAGTATTTTTCTAAAAAAAGGCGGATATTATAGGCCTATGGAAAATCAATTATTAAAAAATTTTCTTTAATACAATACTTTTAAGTAGTATAAGTTATTTTAAGTCAACCGATTACAGATACAGCAGTGACTTAGTCTCTGTAAAAAAGTTGAATACTTTGACTGATTTTTCACTTCTAGTTTAAAATGATGGAACTGTATTTATTAGCGAACAAATATTTCACCGGAAAATAGCAATTTTATACACCGGAATCGCTGAATTTACGTTACTTACGTGATATTGTAAGAGCTATAGATTTTACCAGACGGTAGTTGAACTGTGCAAGCCAATAGAAAGGATATTAAATGTATTTTATTTTGAGGCTGAATTGAAAAGGTAGAATCACAATATACATTGCTTTAAATCACGTCAGTATTTTTCGTCATCACTTTGTACCAACGTTTTTCGGTTGCATAGAATTATTAAGCTTTTTGGATGAGTGAAATTGGGATCTTTCAACGAGCGAACTGTAAATGTGGTTTTATGCTATCATCACACAATTTTCACGTAATGATATTAATTCTTTTTACATACTTAATTCAGACTCATTAACAGGCGAAAAAGATGAGTTTCGTGAAACTTAGAGCTTTTTATATTTTTTCTAAATTTTAAACCTCATCATCACACTACGACTTAATTATTTTTCTTGTTATGACCTGGATTCTCATTTATGAATGAATCTCTGAATCCATTGTATTAACAAAAGAGAAATACGTTACTGCTGCGGGCGACGAGTGGTCGCCGGCGTCGCGACGCCACTCGTAAATAGATATCACCTACGTCGTGTCACTCGAATGTATTGCTAGCTGGCCTCGGTACTATTCATCTTTTTTACCGGTGTCGTCGACAACAAAGAAATCGATATCACCCAAACCGAATACCACTGCATTGTCTGACAGTTTTTTCGAGTATATTTTACCCGGATAAAATTATTACTGATTCATTGTCCCTCCAGCTTGTTACTTGTCAAATATTCGTGGAGAACGTACCTCCCTTTGAGTGAATCGAAAACATTAAACCACAATAGATTATAGTTAAAACTCTCGTGAAAAATAATAATCCCTCTAAAATTTGAACGAGTACCTCTTGTTCTTCTATCAAAAATATGGAATGAATGATTTTATTCGTTTTCCGTGCAATAAAACTGGTATAGCTTAATCTATCACAAATATACACTGCAATCTCTCACAAAATTGGGATGGTGGGCGCTTTTAAGATGCAGTACATCTGTAATGCCGCAGCGGAAGAAGTTTGCTCTTTTATCAAGAATTTCAAAGTGCCTTGAGAATGTTGGAGAGAAAAATATAGCAAAAATAAATAATACAAGTTGGCGAATTGCAGCGCGTCGCGAAACGTGACGAGGGAATGTCGTGGCGCTGTAAATAAACAGGAAAGAGGCGGAAAGCTTGGCGAATGCCACACTTTTCGACGTGCGAAGTATATGCAAGAGAAGCGTTGATTTGCTGTGCGAAATCTTTTGCTCAACCTTTTGCTCTATCAGCCTTAGTGCTAAAATGCCTTTCCAACCGCTTGCTAGAAATCGACTTATTTCCGGCCATGAATTATTAATAATTTGTTCATTCAGAAGTTGCCTACATACGAAATACTCACGGAGAAAAATGGAAATCAGCAGTTTAGTAACGATTGCACAAATTCTGTATTTTATTATATTATATATCTCATTCCTAATCTTTTTAGGAATGATTACCTTATTTTTGGACTCTCTCCTATAATAAAAGTACTTAGTACAGAATTTGTGCAATCGTTACTAAACTTCGAAATATTACATTTTTCCTATTTATAATTTATTTATAATTTATTAATCTTTTTACTCACAGAACTTACCACTTTTTAAAATTGGATATTCTTGAATTTATATTTTTAACAAAGAAACTTTTCTCTCCTTATGCCAGGTCAATAGAAAAATGTTTTTGTTTTATATATATATATATATATATATATATATATATATCGATATAGGAGGAAAGCCAATAGTCAGTTTATGGGCTATTAAGATGAGTAATGTAGCAATTGGCTATGGATTCCAGATTACCAGAAATACGCGAAAACTTTGTTTTTCGACTTGAAATTGCTATTTTGAAAATAATGGGTGTAAACATTTTCGACAAACTTTCCCAAGTCTGAGGTATAATAAAAGAGTAAAGTAGGATTTGAAATCGAGTATTTATATTGCATGTTAGATACTGAATGTTTTAGTAACTTTCTTAAAACACATTGTGTAGGGAAAATGCTGAAAGTAAATTCAATAGTTGGCTTGATGGGCTATTAAAATGACTAGTGGTTCCAATTGAATTAATAGTTCAACCATTTCAGATATCTTACCGCTATTACAGAAAAATACGAGTTCCGAAAAATGAAAGGTATATGTATATTAACTAAAACTCCATCATATAAAATTCATAATTGTTGGTATCAAATATATTTATGAATCATTATGAACTGAAGGTTAAAAGTATCATGGAATTGAAGAAAAATAATTTGGAAGGAAAATTTTATCTCACGCAATGGAAGCTTTTTATGAAATAGGAAACAAGTTAATTAGACCAGAAGTTTCGCATATGACAGAGTTTTAGTTTTTACAAGATATGGTTGATGGCAAAAGCTTATTTTTCTCGCACATATAAGCGAGTGTGAAAGTACAGGTACGCAGAGAGCAGATCACTCGCTACTGTTTATGATACAAATAAAGTTAAATGTGGTGAAAATCTGGCTTAAACCGGCAATAAATACGCCCGTAAACTTTGACGTGATTATATCTGATCAGTTCTGGCTCCGTTTCCCGCGTTTTCATCGTGTTTTATCGTTTTACGAGTTGGTTTCCTGTATCACGTTGTGTGTTAACAATGAGGAAACCGCAAGCAGTAAAGAGACTCATATCAAACAGAGGATAAACCAGGTATTGTCGTGATTTCACTGAAAAGTTAATGGGACCAAATTCCATAATTTTACCTCACTTATATGCTTTTAAGGGTCTTTAAAAGTCGTGCTACCATAATTTTTATTAGTGCTCTTACATTAATCTATGATTAATTATGCGCATTAAGTAGAGCTTTTCACTTGAAACCATTTCTGTCTGACTTATAACGGTATATACTACTGAATATTCTCTATTTAGCTTAAAAACTCCCATAATACTTTATGTTGGACTTTAAGTGACTCGAA
Organism: Synergus gifuensis; assembly: GCA_904066015.1. Taxonomy (NCBI): domain Eukaryota; kingdom Metazoa; phylum Arthropoda; class Insecta; order Hymenoptera; family Cynipidae; genus Synergus; species Synergus gifuensis. The sequence goes on along the minus strand of CAJFCO010000130.1, from coordinate 923,771 downwards.
CTACTTGATTACACCCGTGCCGAATTTAAAATTATTTAAACTACTTGAAAATATTTTCTACCAAAAAATGTTTGAACCTTTAGTTTCTAATAAGTCTATATGTTCGTATTTATTAGAAAAAGACATCGTCTCTGCTGTATCTAGAATTGGCTAGCATAAAATGACATGTACTACTTGAAATCATTTTTGGCTGGTTTAAATCAGTGTATACTACTGAATATCCCTCCTAACCCATTATACTACTTTTATGTCTGACTTTCAATGCCTATACTACTTAAAAAATCGAAAATTAGGTTTCCATTTGCAACGGTTTACTCCCTAATACTGTATTTACACTATTTATGATTTTGTAATCACACGGCTTTGTTTGGTTAAGCTTTTAATACCTAAGTAACACTGTAAAATTAAACAGCTAATAACTATCGTGAACTTCACTAAAAGCTTCCAAAATTTATACGTCTAAAATATTCAAGCCGAGGCATCTTACGCGCCGGCATTTACCGTGCTTAAATAATAAGTTAAGCCATCGTTCTAGAGCGCAAGTCGATACTGATGTAGATATAAAAGCAGCATCCGACAGAATGAGCGTGACGCTTCTGCTCGTTCGATCCCCTGAATTTTTTAACACCTACTATTTCGGATCGTGAACTTTTGCCCTCAGTCTATAACCCAGTCTCAGTGAATCGAATTAGAGAATTACTTTGAAGCAATACGTCGAGTTCAAACCGTCTATAGTTCATTTATCTTTACAGTTTCTACTTCGTTTCGTTGCGTTCCCAGCAATGATCATTTCTCACGTTTTGAATTGTTAAGACAATTATATTAGGTACTTCTGCAATATATTTCTTAACTGAAATTATTGGATCATTTTTATGTGAAAATACTTGAAAGAGTTATCTAGCAAATGGTATTAGACGTTTCACTGGTTTTAGTGGCCTTTTAGCAGAAGAAAATTTGACTTTGCAGAACTGAACATGAAAAGATTGCCCCCTTCTATCATTTTAGTTTGAAAAGTTAAACTTGGCTAGCTAACGATTATCCCCAAGAATATTAAAACTTCCGACTTGGTAAACTCTGCGTCAACGACCATTTTTTTTCTTTAAGCATGAGATAAAGGTGAAGTTTTAGCTTGTTAAAACTATTCCACAAAGACTTTGAAACAATGCAGTAGGCAATGAGAATTTCTATGACGAAAGTCGCAAAAGGATCTGAACGGTTATTCTGTAAGTCTCAGACAATTTTCTTTTTTTTTTTTACTCTAAGACTTCCAGACTTTCAAGGATTCTTCATTTTCATCAGCGCCATTAAAAGGTTCCTTTACAGGTGTATCTTAATCTCTCAATAACGGAAGTTGTATTCATTTTATACTTTATAGCTTCTTCTTCCTTACTGCGAATTCATTTAAAATCAGTTTGTATTTAAAATATTCATAATTATATTTTATTGTTGACATTTTCTATTCAATTTTTATATTAAATCGGCAAGAATTGAGATGAAGAAATATTGAATTTCCTTTAAAAATCCTTTCCTGGAGGGAAATGAAAAAATCCTTAAATTAATATCAACGCATATCTCATATGCTAGATAATTGTGAAGTAGAACATAGAGAATGCTTTACACTCGGTGTATTCCCTGTAAACACTGAAAAATATACATATTCCTTACTATTGTCCTTAAGGAGACAAGAAAATTTCAAAAAAAGTTCACGAAAATTTCAAAGTATACTCCTAAGGGAGACGTAACAACACTTGCGGTATATTTCTCGGAAATAAAAGTCTCCAGAGAAATAATTAAAAGTTTCCAACTATAATGAGGAACTTTATCATGAAAAGAAAGAGAGAGAATTTTATTGTCAATAGATACTCATTTTATAATAAAGGAAGAATTACTTACTTACTTACTTACTTACTTACTTATGAGGCGGTGGATTTGAACTACGCGCGAGAATAAACGTAGGAGAAGTGTGCAAATGATCTTATTGGCCTATCACCCAGAAATCTATAAACTATCAATATTCGAGGGGACAATAGAGCTCGGGAGGGGATAAGCGTGCGAGCTATAGAATCAAGTCAGAATCAATCGAGATTTTCACCTGTGAACATTTTTCTGATTTTCGCTGCGCTTAAAGCCATAATGAAAGAGCTCAAAGGTACGCATTATTGAATATCGCGATATGATAGTAATTTTTGTCAAGTTTATTGTGGTGATAGTGCTAATGGAAACATTTGTGCCTTTATTTGTTGCAGCGTGGCGAATTAATACGAGTTGATACGATTTTATACGATTTTATACGAATTAATATGAATTTATATGTATCAAGTTATGTTTTTATTTATTTGATCGCTGCATCTGAATCTGATTGCTCACGTTTTCTTAATCACTTGAAAGGATTGATTGTTAGCTTTGATGCCAATATTTTGAGGGAGAATAATCCAATCTTTCGCTGGAGAATTCCAACATCGGTAGCTCTCTAAATATACCGTCTCTCTCTCTACTTGACAAGGATGCGTGAGTGACATGATGCGATTCTTGTAACATTTATTTATTAATTATTGTGTGTATCATGTTATTTATGTATATTTTAACCTGTGTCGCTATTGACGAGAGAATCTTCTCGTTCATAATTATTTCTCGTGTATTTTTATGCATTTGATATTGATTTTTCTCTTGTATGCTTTTTCGCCATTGATTTTTCATATCTTGTATTTTAACATGTATTTTTGCATTTTCGCGTGATTTATTCGATTGTCTTGCGAATTTTATTTAAAATATTACTTTGTATAATTCTCGCTTTAATTTCGCGTCGTAACGGTTTTCAAGTTTATGATTTTATTGATTTGATTTCGATCGACAGTGTCTATTATTTGTTTTGGGATCGTATTGTTCGGAAGGCTATTCTTATGTTATTGTTTGCGTCGTTCATTTGATGATCAATAATAATTGTCTGTTAGATTATATTGTAATAATTCTCTCAATTTCCAAACCTTATCTCGCCTATTTAAATTTAATTGAATTTCAAATCTTTTAGTTCAATTTCCTTTGTTTAATTCAAGATACATTTCTTATTTTATATTCTGTTTATTATCAAAATTGAAACTCTTTTAAATAATAAATATCATTCCAGCTGTCGAGCATACGCAAATGTGTACCTTATAAAAAGATTTGGTCACACTTACACTTACTTTATTTAAATTAATTACTTAAATATATCTATTTTCAGTGTACCATAGAATTTCACCATACCAGATTTATAGAGATCATCCATTTATTGGACATTAAACTTAAATGAGGTCATAATCGTCCAGCTTTGCTAATTGAATCAATAATAGAATTCTGAAATTTATCTGCACCTCTACACAACAGAATAATTATAACTGCAATCATTTTGGCGGTTTAAATCTTGTGGTGGAAGTACCGCGAAACATCACATATGCATAAGCCACTCTTGCGCATTCCTATGCACGTAACTAACTAAACGAGGTGATACAGGGAAAGGCTGAGGGAGTTTGTTGGTTGGTTGGTGAAGCTGTAATGGGTTTTGTTCTTCAACCTAACTCCGGCTGAGATAATAAGGTATGATATTAGGATTATTAAGGCCTCTGTGAGCACGTGTCGTCTAGCAACCAGACCACTTCATTTTAGAACCACAATCAGCTGCAATGAAAAACATTGTTCTACTGGTTAAATCACCACTTCATATTCCCTTCCAAAAAATTCACTGGTGACTAGTGCCTGAGAAATAAGTTTAAGGATAAAATTACCCGTAAAGTGTAACTTCAAAAATTTTATTAATCCTTATATAAAAGAGAGCACTTAAATATTTAAATGTTCTGGAAACAAAAGAAAGCGTTTAATAACACAGTGTTTACAGAATAGTGTTTCAGTTTAAACTTCAATCCAAGGATTTACTAACATGAATTATTTTTAAGCAAACTTGTTTCAAATTTAGCAGAAGTTTATAGTTTAATTCTACTCAAACACAAAAGATTCAAAGTCTATAAAATTTCAAATGAAAATCCTCTTAAACTCTTTGGTATAAAAAACTCAAAAGTTTAGTCATGTTGAAAGTGAAAAAAGCAAATATGAGTGAAGTTACACTTATTCGTTCTATTCACGAGAGTAAAAGCTTAATTTACATAATTATGGTGAGAGATAATTTTCCAGATTTTCTGAGTGTGCTTCATCAGAGTAGAATTCAAATTGGCAATCTCTGATTGGAGTTTATACGTTATCCTGTTACTCCCTTTAGAAATATAAGTGTCGCTGAAAGGAGTAATTAATCAAGATTGAAGGAATGGCGGCATCTTTGAAGAAATTATGACGCGCTGTATTTTCGAATCGAAGATGGCAGGAAGAAGACAAGGTCGCCGCCTAAATTAGCTTTCTCGAATCCGTTTCCGGCGGCTCGATAATTGGCTTAGCTCGTAGAAGCTCTAGGCAGACAATAGAGAGATTCTCAGCCGCGGAATCCTACGTCCTCGCGCAACCTCATTCGCATTCATTGGTTTCCAATTAATTCCTACAAAGCGGAGAAGTTATTAAGATGCTAATTGTGAAGCTAGGTGAAATAGGAAACGTCACTGAGTAATTGAAAAAGGAACCAGAGGTATAGTCTCTGTCGCTAGGAAATCAATCGACCTTATTCGATTTTTTAATCGGATGTAAATTAGCAAAATGCTTCAAAAAATCCCAATTCTATTGGAAAAACATTTTTGAGTTATAGAGAATTTTTTATATTTTATTTTAGTAGAGCTAGGTCTATTTTCACATTGCTCCTTTACGATACTACTAAAAATTTTAGTGTCAGTACGCCATCCATCCTAGAAAGTCTATTTTTCATGTATTAAAATTTCCCCTGGGTTGAGTTTAAAATAATAATTTATGTAACTTAAATAATTATGTAATATAAAATTATTTTCGAATTGTACTAAAATTTCTCCAGGTATACAAATGTTATTTCGAATTACGGTAAATAAAACAGAAGGTCGAGGCAAAGAAATGGTGAGATGAGGGTCTATATTTTCTGAAGAACAAAGGCATTGCAGGTGATAAGTTGAAATAATGTGGAAACTGCTAGACATATTGAAACTGGATACAAGTTTATACATCACAGGAAAATGGAAGAACAGCCTTTGTATTACATGAATTCCTTTATGTGAACCCTATAGATTTTTCCAGGCATGAAATTTCCAAGAGCGTTTATATTAATACATGGACACGAAAATAGACACTGAAGAAAATATTCCCATCTTGAAGGTCAAAGAATATATTTTTTTTAACCTTCATCACTTTCTTGGGGTCAGATCGACCTCAATTTTCGACGTGATATTAGAAGAGTACCCAAAGCAAATTTTAAATATAAATATTAATAATTGTGGAAGTTATATGAATTTTTTAATGAAAAATTATTTTTTTTATAACTTTTAAATTTTGAGAACTTTTTTTATAGATTTCAAAATAAGTTTCATTTTAAAAAGAAAATCAGAATCTAATTTCTATATATTAAATACTTAGCGTCTATGAATTTTGTTAAGTTGAAAACTTGCATAAAATCAGTATGACAACGTTTTAAAGTCAGTTATGGTCAATTTGATCCCATATAATTAGGTAATATGTAATTTTTCGGAGATGTAAGTGATGCCGGTTAAGCACCTAGCTTTTAAACATAACTGCCTTTTTATGTTAAGTCATTCTCATATTTATGATCAGAATTTAAAAAAATGATGTTTTGCCTAATTAAAAAGAGGAGTTCTGAAAAACTAAAAGACCGAATTTATTGAAATTTATTACTTTGATATTAATTTGGTGATGCTTCTGAATTTAATATACGTAATAGACGCTGATTAATTTGAGATTCATATGCATGAAATGAAACTTAATAATGTGTAGAACTGTAGAACACTGGTATATTAAATTTCTGTGGTAGTGTCGTGTGTTTGCTCTATATGCGTGGTTTCTTCATATTAATTGTATAAAATTTATTAACAGTTTATATTTTAGTAATGATTTCTGTGTTTATTTAGATTATTTTCTTATTGCTTGTTTTTCCACAGAAAATTGTATTATTAATAATTGTAACACTTGAAATGTGGGTGTGTTATACCGATATTATTTCTCAAAGAGAAAACGTTCGGTGGTGTGAAAAGAGGAATTTATGTTCGACACGGTCGTGACAAAGCCTTAAAATTAGTTCGATGAGTTTCAGAGAAATTTCTTGGAAAACTTCAAAATGGTCGACGTGACGTTGGCATTACTGCAGCTTGCATCCTCGATTTCTCGGCACGTGCTCCGCTTTAAGAAGGGTTCTTCGAGACTTTTCGAAATGAGATTTTTGTTCAAGATGCCCTTTTTTATTATAGGCTTTTTGCATTGCAAGTACCTTCCTGACATAATGCAGCCAACTAAACTTCGAAACTGAACACTTTATATTTAGAACATATCAGTAAAGAGTAAAATTTTAGAAAAAATTTAACTAGATATTTTGAAAATTGTCCAGAATTAAAGAAAATGATTAATCGACAAAAATTCATTTGTATCGTACGAATTTAAGTGTAACGTAGACTGAAAATGATTATCAAAATATGTATGTATTATCCCGTGCCTGTATACATTCTTTCATAAAAAAAGGAGTTGTAAAAAACTCTGGAGTGCAATTATTCTCGTCACCAGAGTACGAAGTTTGTGGAAATGCCGAGAGTACCTATGCTTTTCATATATATGCACCTGCAAACTGCGTGTGTTGGTTGCATGCAATAATAAGCTTACCGTAACCCATAAGCCCATCTCGATACGACGCAAAAGCACAGTAAACGAACCGGCTCCCAATTTCGCGGCTTTATCACTGGCGGACATGCGAGTCCTCTTCGAATTGCGAATCACCGCAAATAGACTCAAACTGAGAGTTCGAGCGATTCATGGATAATGAAAATTTATTGTTAAAACTGCGGTCTAGGTGGTACAAACTAATTATTATTCTACAAGAGAATTGAAATACAATAGAATTCCTTTTTAATTGCGGAAATGTCCATCTTGTATCTTTTTCCTAACTATATATATACTATTTAAATAGAACGAATAATTGTCTAGGTTTTAATTACACCACAGAACGATGATATTAAAAGGGACAGAAAAATTGATTTTCGCTAAAGTTTATTGTATGTTAAAAAAAGTGGCTACTTCTTTCTCGTTGATTCGAAGTCATTGGAAAATGGAGAACGATTAAAAATCGAACGAGCCTGCCCGCAGGCCGATTGAATCGCTTCAATTAAGGAAACTCCTAATTACGAGCAGAGACTCGATATTGGAAAACGATTCAACTTAGTGGTAATTCTAGCCCGGGCTTGTCCTCTAGAACGCTCAGTGGTAAAATATTGTATGGAAACGAAATTGCACTGTTTTAGGACATTTCACAATTTCTCACTTGCAAATTTGTCGACATTTGCACAAGTTTAGCGCCATATAAATGAGAAAAAAAGTTACTATTTATTCAACGTTTTCTAATGAAAACTTGGTAGAATTATGCACGAAAAGTTGTTAATTAAATTTGAAGAGAAAGCCTTTTCTATGGGCTTTGAAAAAAAAAATTTGAAAAAATACATAACCATTTTTCAGGAAAAACGCTTTAAGCTTGACATGGATGGCGTACAAGAAGAGATTTATGCCCTAGAGGAATTTCAAGCGAATATCCAGCAGAAAGTTCGAAGGTTTTAAAACCTGGAAAAGTTGATCGTGAGTTAAGTCTAGGAAGGAGGGCGTATTTATACATATAGACACATCTCTTCTCAAATTGTCTCGTTAGCTACGTTTAGTGGGAAAAATTCCTGACATTTTCTTCGCGAAATGTGTACCTACTATTATTCCTCTTGAATGTGAAAGAGAGAAAAGAAAAAGTGACAGAGACGTGCCATTCTCCGGATGTTCACCATTGTATTTTCCCCAAGCGAATTTACGCCAAAAGTAACAACTACTGCTTTTTTTGTCGTGTCCCATCTGGAGTCTGGGACCTTCTTTTTCCTATGTCGGGAGACCTTTTACGAGTAACTACGGATGAAACGCTCCCAGGCTTTTCTAAGCTCACAATCAATCCAACAGAATCAATGTCGAACTATCCGCTACAGCATTTGAGATCGTTTCGTTTGCTTTATTCTCGAGCCCCTTTCGACTCCTCTTATATTCTTTGAAACATTCAGTCATTTCTTTCTTAGAATTTTCTAGCAGAATTAAGTTGCTAAAGAGAGCCAAATAATTGCATTTTCTTTGTATAAAGTTTATTCCTAAATAGGATTATTTTTACATGATGATTTACTGAATGTTTTATAGCATACTTTGAAGCAAATCCTACGCTTTATTTCATCTAAAAAGATGTCAATTTAAAAAAAAAGGAAGGTCCATTCAGTCCCTTTTGTGATTGAAGCTTATTTCTGAAAACATTGATGTCTTCGAACTTATTTATTTTTAGCTTCGCATCAATGCGAAACTCATCCTTTTTCGAAGAAGTTCTAACAACACGCTTCGACGATTGCCTTATCAGAGTCCTTTCCTTTTATGTGGCAATAAGTTTCCGACGCTTCCTGATAAATGTCCGCAGCAACTTCAAGGATTTTGTTCCTCGAGAATAGAGCTGGGATTTGCTCTGAGTGGATCATAATTTTTCGTCCAGCAGGTTCTCGACCCCACCCGACCTTACAACCGTAGAGTGGTAAGGTCCTTTCGCCACTTTCTCCATGTCTTGGAACGACTTCGACCTTAGTAACAAGCTTTCGAGATTCCAAGAATTTAAAGGGGTCCTCTCTTCTAGAATCTATATGGAACGTACATTTCCAGACTTTCGTCGCCTACTCCGTTAAAATATTTAAAAAGTTACCATCCAATCAGAGATCCAGAAAAGGACCTTAAAAAAAGAAAGGTTTGGATCTTGGATCCTTGGTCTCGAGGTTTTCTTTTTTTAAAAAAAAAACTTTTTTTAAAGGCAATGAGAATCGTTTCGAAAAAGGGAATAATAACACTTTGAAAAGGTATTTATCGACTTTACACGGCCAGTTCAATATTGACCGAAACACTCGGACTTTTTCTGGCAATAACAGTCTCACAGGTCTCGCTATTCTCCCCTCAAAATCGTTCCATTTGGAACTGCTGCAACTCCACCCTCGGGGCAACATTCGTTTTCCACTATCGATGACTAGACTGTGAAATGAACGAAGACCACAGTACAGAGGCATTTCTCACATACATGTAATCATGCGAGTGTACGCTTCTGCATAAATTATTGCTCGATCAAAATCATAATCAATATTCCTACCGTTTCGCGCTCACCATCCGTTCATTCTGATTGAACCATCTATCTTCAGGTTAAACACCTTTTGGAATAGAGTGATTTCCACAGGTTAATTGCTACTTTGATTATGGAATGATTCCCCTATATTACTCCAATAAACAAGTAATATAAAGTCTTCTTATCAATACCTATCACAAGCCCAAAGATATTCCTGATGTCAGATAAAATCTTTTATTTTCATTACACTAAATGTGTAGTGAATTTGAGAGCGATGTTTAGTTTGAAGTGATGAATTCTCTGCCAATTTTCAAGATCAGAAACTGAAAAAATTGTAGGTTTCCTTGAAGCAAGGCCCTTGTGGCAAAGGGCCTCTTAACCCATGACGCACTATTATGCAAATTTGTTCCAGCTCGGAAGTAATTTCGTGCAGAGGGTAGAATAGTTAAGAGCATAGAGGGAAAAAGCTTGGCGAAGCTTCGCTTAGTCTGGGAACACATTGCGGATATCTAGTTTAAAGTCTCATCCTCTCAAGCTTATATGTATGTATGCGCCAATTTATGTATTCACTCTTCTGCGAAAGTATGTGTTTACTTAACGCACACAACTTATAGGCAGTCGAACTTTCAACCTCAAGCTGTGCTATTTTCAAGATCACTTAACAGCATTTGGCTGCACCAGAATGAGTTGATACAATGCCTAATTTTTATTCACTTCGTTTCATCTCAATTTTTAGTACTTACGACTTTTCCACTGCGATAACCTGGTTTGAGTTGAAGTACAGTTAAAAATTAAAATTTTAGATTCAAGTGCTCTGCATAAGTAGGTAGATGCAATAATAGCACACTTTTCCAATTTCACAATTTCTCTAAAAGTATATTATGTCTGTATATTTTTCGAAGAAAATTTTACATATATAATATTAAATTTATAATATTTAAACTTTTCCTTATGCATAAAACTGCAAATCTACTTATGTATAGATTAAACATGATAAAATGAAATTTTTATCAATATCAAGACAGAACTTGAGTTGATTTTGCAGTAAATCTTTTTGCATATGCACAAAAATGGCGTGAGAAAGGAAATATGAAAAGGTCCTGTCGGAGGTTTCTGAATGAAAATTGAAGATGCTCTGCTTTTGACACATATTCAATAAACGTCATGCCATTTTACGTTCCCAACAGCACACTACTTTAATATTTTGATAATTTATGTTTTCCAGCATATATCGGTATTTGGTAAACTCTGGTTGATTTTCCGCGTATAACTTAAGAAAAAAAATGAAAAATAACAATGTTAGATGAAATACTTTTGAAATAGTAAAAAGTGTGAAAATAGTACTTCTTTGTTTATGAAAGTACGTTTTATAATGTTAATGACTTCATGAAAAGTGAAAAGTTTCCAATAGGTGTTGTTATTCACAGGGTGAAAATGGCGGCAGAATAATTATTTAAAGCATTTTCATCACGCGCATGAAAAGAACGGTATTAACTCTGTTTCTCTTTCATTCTTTTATTCCTGTCTTGAATGCCACAACGCCGCCATTTACGTTATAGGACATAAGACTTTAAATCGTGTTTATTAAAATATAAATTCGATAATGCAAATTCTTGTGTAATTAAGATGAGATATTGCAGTTTACTAAAAGAAAACCCACAATTGTGGGAAAACAAGTCAAAAAGTGAAGTAATATTTTTCCATGCATTTCATCGCTTTTAATTTTGTTGTCAGTGACGGAATTAATCAATAGTGTAATAATAGTTCGTTTGCACGTGTAAAGATATAAAGATATAAAGATATCAGTTGAACGGAAATGAACTTTGACCTAAATTAAAATTGTTTTTGATGATTCTATTTTAAAAGTAAGAAAAAATTTAAATAACACATATTTATTTCATCTGACGATCCAAAATTGTGAAATTAGCGTTCCTTTCCTTTTTGTTTCAGATAACAAAGCTTCATATTTCATTTGTAATGCATTATTGGCACGTGAAAATTAATTTTTTCATTATCAAGGTTCCAAATTCAATTCCTAGATTCTGATTGCTATTTTCTGCTATTGACTGATTTTTTTTTGTAGAGAATAGAACACCATCAAATAAATCCCAATTATTATTCTGCTTCATTTACTTCAGAGAATAGTTTTCCTGTTATGGTTCAGAACTTTATTCGAAATTCTGAGAAGTTTGAGGCATTTTGGGGATGTTTCTACTGAATTAATTTAATTCACGTGGTTAGAAATTTCTTGCGGATGGACTCTAACACACTATTGATAAAGTTACGTAAAACAACAGAGAATTGATGTTCTTAGAAAAACAAATAGTTGAACAGTGTTTGTGGTCGTAACTATACACTCGTCGAAGTTACTTTGCATTTAGAAAACATGATTACAGTTTGGTTGGTTTCAGTAAAGGCCACGAGAAGTCTTCCACCACCTGTGTACTCTCTTTGGATAGTTGATAATGACTCTCTCTCTTCTTCCCACGACTTTAAAGTGCACTATGTTTACCCGTTTTGCGTGATTGAACCCCTAACTTTCATAACTTTTACCAAGCAAGATTATATTGCACGTTGAATTTTAAAGCCAGGTTATTTATGTACACGAAATATTAAGTATCATCTTTCCTCATTATATTTCTCTTCAATTATGAAAGTACTCAAACAGCTTCATTAATAAGAGTAAAAGTCTCACGTATATTATAAATATATATATATATACAGTTTAAATACATGTATAAATATCAACAGATATAGATCATTAAAAATAAATTCAACTAATTTTTTAATTGAGATCGTTACGAACAATTTTTATTCAGTTGTAGAGGTTTAAATCCCAGAGTAAAGTGGAATATTTTATAAGTTTTTATGTTTGTTCAAGTTGTTGGAAAATTTCTCCCATAATTTTTGCCGCGATTTGCTAGTTTGGGATAAACAGGCATGTAATCAAAAGTATTTAATACTTTAGATAAAAAAAACACTTATGTATTTCTGTTTATTTTATTGAAAAATAGTGCATAAATCTGATGCAGAAGTTAAAATTGTTCTGATCTTGAAGAAATACGAAATGCCACGAGATGTATCATCAATCTGATGCTGCGAGTAGTACTGCTGGCTCGCGTGGATGATATCTCGTCGGAATAATTCAAGCCACAAACATTGTGTTAGTGGTGTCGAGCAGAGTTGAGTGGGAAAGACGAGGGTTAGGAAAACCATGAGGGGGAGGGGTGAGAGAGGACGAAACTCTCCTTTGCAGTTGCTTGTCGTCACCACCAGACTGTACTTCTAATTAACGGTAGAGAACAAGGGTCCCCGAGAGAGATGGAGAGTCGTTTTAATAAGTCGCGTGAAAAAGATGGGCGGCCCTATGAAAAGAAAGTGGTTACGCTGTTACAAAATAGAAACAAAAAAAGATGAACGCTATCGACCCGAGCCAAAGTCAGTAGCACTAAATGGTTTAAATTAATTGATTAATTAACGGACAACAAAACTGCCAGTCTCGCAACTTCAACCAACTCCATTTCACTCTCATATTCTTGAAACTTTCCGATCTCTCGTAAACTCAACGAAAACTTTTCTGGCGTCTCATCGACCTTCGCGAACAATCTTGTAACTTCCTTTATTTAATCAGTGTGGTGTTACAGTCAGTTTATCGGAAAATTTTATAAATAAGAACCTTTTAAAATCCCTTCTATAAATGTAAAATGCTAACAGATTAGACGAAATTAAATTAAATCTGCATTGCAATCAAATAAATCTGCAAATCCCCAACTTTATTTTGCTAATCCTTTTTCCAAACGCCTTTTCCACCCCCTTTCCCAAATTTATTTACCTTTTCTAAACACTTTTTCCTACATCATCATCCCCTTTTTTACTCCTTTTACAATATCTTTTTTTCTCCCCTCTTTTCTGTAGTTCTATATGTACATTTCTGTTTTAAAGATAATTTTTGATAAACTTAGATCTTTTTTGATGGTATTTTTTTTAGCTCTTTTGAAGGAAGTCATGTAAAAAAGTAGTAACTTTCGCTTTCTGCACGAAAATGAAATGAGGTTGTAAAAAAGTTGCAAGCCGCCTTCTCATAAAACGTGACCAGTAGCAGCAGTCACCCTTCGCTCTAAATGACACCTTGCCTCTTTGTTCATTGCTACCTCGCGTAAATATAGCGATCTTTTTTCTTAAGGTGTTTCTTCCGTTTGTGGCAAAGAAGTCGAAGCTATATCTGCAATACTTGTCATTTTCGAGAAAGTACTTCCAATTTATGAACGGCTATAATATATATATTTAGTTTTCACAAGAATGCACGCAGAGAATCCTTCCTTTTCAGGAACGCATAGAAGCTTTGAACACTTTTAGAATCGTATATATTTTCCTGGAATAACGAAAGTACAGATATGCTGTTTTATGTGGTGGACTCAGACAGCTAACCATCCACTATACGAAAATGCAAATAGAGTAACAGTGTTTGTGTTTCTAGAGAAAAATGTACGAAACATGCTTAACGAGAGCTTGCGTTTTATAAATATTTCCTGTGCAGGGTTTGCCTGCCTACAAATAAAGTGTTCTTTTGATTACTATACTCTCATATTTTTATATTAAAGAAGTTTTAAACTTAGTCTTTCAGTTGTTTGTTCAGTACTCATTAATTAAACTGGATGTGAATTTTTAAAACATGGACAGTTGATGGTTCAGGATATTGAGTTACTTCGTGCACGTTTCTGATTGATTTCTCGTCGCAAAAGCTTTCGCGTACCTTTCAGAGAAGCGCAAGAAGTCCTGATTACTTTTCGATCCGAAGTACGTGGATCGAATGATATCTCAACACGCGTCTCGCAGGCTTACTGCTGGAAGAATCCTCTTTTTGGTTGGTAAGAACCAAAATCTTTCAGATATGAGAACCTACAGTCTCGACAAACTAGGTGTCAGAATTAGGAGCTTACATATTTAAATTGCCTAATAATCTGGAGAAATTGTGCTAAAAAAGAAAATATTTGTCACAATTCGCTCGGAAACAAAAAAAGGCAGATTATTATGAATTATAATTCATAATAATCTGCCGTATATTTTCTCTATTATAAGCAAGTGTGAAAGAATTCCAGTTGTATGTACAAATTGTTTTGAAATGGGTAGCTGACAGTATAGTGACAAAAGAAAAATAGTACTCACTGTATCCGACATAAATTGGAGTCCACGTTAGCTGCGAATAAACGAAAGGTGTCACCGCAGAAAGAACGACAGCCAACCACAAGCCCCAACGCACCACACTCATTGCACCAGCAGCCTCGCACGCCGCCATTTCTCTCTTTCAATCAGTCTTGTGCCTCAATATCATCTTCAGGGTTGTTCGCCTCTTCGATGAGAGTTCCACTCTTGTGTGATTTTTTCTTTTTTTTCTTTTTTCACCTTGCCAAAGGTTACATCCCCTGGGGTTGGTGTGAACGAACTCTTGCGTGCTTCATCACGCTCTTGCACTACTGTTGGACGATTGCACATACGATTTAATCGATGGCAGTTTATCTCCTTGATCCCTTCCTTTCACTTGTTACAACTTTGTGCAGTTTCGCATCAACTTTAAAAACATGCTATAAAAACATGCTCTTCTATTCACTTACATTCTTTAATAAAAATTGTCTTTCCCATACAAAAATCCACGCAAAATCTTTGAGTTACTGTAAAAAAACCTTTGAGATTAAATTTCTCAGATTGACTTTGTAAGTTTAAATACTTGAAGTTAAGGATTGATTTAAAAGCTACTTTGGATTTGCAAAGTATACGTGATGCGTTTTTTCTGCCCTTTACGCGAACATAATCGACTGTACTGTTCGCACTTAATACAGAATGGTCTGTAAATGCAGTAATAGTGAGACTTAACGATCACGAAAGCACTCCCAGTCTCAAACACTTGAATTCCAAACTTCAAACTAGTGTCTGTAATGGCGTCTTAACACTCGCATCAAGCTGATATCACACGACTATTCTCCAGTTTACAAGGAAACGTTAAATTTATCTTTTCTCACCTAAACTCACTAGAAACTAGTTCCAATCATATTTTTCAAATATTTCTTCTCTCATCTGATCCACAAAGTCGAGATGATGACATTTTTCAGACAGAGTTTTTATAGTTTCATCTTTCTTTAACAATTTTCTGAGATTCCTTTCTCAAGTTGTCTTTATTCTTCTTCATCTTGACATGTTCCACTGCATTATCCTGCAACAGAAAATTCAAAACGTAATCAGATTAAATTGCAGTATGTAACATAAAATAAAGATTGTTATATGAATGCTCTTTCTACTTAAATAAATTAACATTCATTGTCTCTTGACATATAATAACGTTTCGGCATAAAATTAAAGATAACAATGCTCCCTCTGAACATTGATGTTCATTTCACTTTTCAAGTAGTATATCAAATTAATTATATGTAAGGAATATTAACAATGAGTATCATGTTTATCCAAGTTGTTAAGTCTCGCAATATGTTTTAAGCTCCAAAGACAACTCGCAAGTCAGAGCTTATGCTTTTCTCCATAATAGCTGCGGTACTTGGATTGTCGCAAGGCTCTGAGGAATGCCAATCTCATTAACAAGGAAGCGGCTCCACTTCGCTTAGACTACATAATATACCATCTTATGTAGCTATCATGTCGTTTTTCTTTGTTATTTATTCGTTATCTCCTCCCAAATTCGAGACACTATCTTTGAGTATTAAGGAGTTGGCACCACGTTGGCTACAGCGTCTGAGTTCCTTTTGCTCCGTACGTGACTTGCCTTACCTTACATGACATTTTCTACTTACGATTCTTAATTTACTGACTTTTACTACTTTCTTCAACTATAATATTAATATTTACTGACCGAACCATATATATTTTTTCCCCAGCTTTTTATTTTTAAACTAAAGAAGATATTTTATACTAAGCTGAAAGTTTGGGAAATGTTAGTATTTTTTCAAAGTTTGTATTTTTTTAAATTTGTATTTATTCTTTAATTTAAAAATAAGAAGCTGGAAAAAATCAATGGATCAATAATAGACTTTATTGCGAGAGATTACAAAAAAATTGTTGAGTATTTTTGGTATTACAAGCATAAAGAATTCTTAATTAATAAAATATTTGCGAAAAATTTAATAGAATTTTAAATTACATTGTTATGTTAAACAATTGTAACTCTAATCAGTCGATAATCCGTAATATCAATGGAGAATGCACTTTCCTGGTTTCATGGTTTGATACCAAAAATCCTTTGCTGTAATCGAATTTCGATGACCTCTCGTACGGCTATCAATTAGTTTACAATTCCGTTACTGGACACAATTGCTGACCATCGTAGAAGTGCGACTGGTCACGTTTATTAATCGAATCAGGCTTCAATTAGCTGACATAATTACACATCAGGGATATCTTGGACCATTCGCAACCACAGGTAGGATTGTCTGTGGCTTTTCAATGACTAGGACCTTTGTTGCGTAATTAATGAGCGGCTCAGTGGTTATTCGCGACAATTAAGCTTGCTTTAAAGCGACGCTCGAAGCTCTGACCTTTGAACTTGAAACTCGTTTAGACCTTCCCCTCTGAGTTTACACCACATAATTTTCCTACGTCCTTTTATCGCCTAAAAGCATTTTTTTTACCTTAAAATCTTTCTTTTCCTTTATAAGTAATTTTTATTCAAAAAACTGTAATTTTTCAAGTAGAGTAACAGAAAAATCTACAAATTTGTCTAAGATTACTTTTTGTGAATTGTGAACGTAATTGAAGAAAGTCTTCCATCATTGAGAAGAATGCATATGTTTGTCACATAGTCTAAGGACAGCAAGCCCTAATGGATTTCCTGAGAGAGGATAAGGAAATGTTTGCCTTACATCAAAGGAATGCCTGGAGGAGAAAGCCATTGTCCTCTTCCTCGATTGGTTTACATTTCACGGTTAGACCATCAAGGATGAAAATTTGGTTTACTCTCGGACCTTGTTGGAACAAAGAATTACTTTCATTCCTAATCTTTGCACATTCGGAAGGAGAAGTAAAAAAATGGAAATGCCATTAAGAAAAAATGTGTACCCATTTAATTGAAAAGAAAACCACGAAAGAAATTTCATTAAAAATTAAGTTTTGTGGATTTGTTTCGCCTATGATAGAATATTAAGTAAAAACATGAGCTATGGTTTGTAGTGGAACAAAAAAATAGAGAAAATGATTTGCAAACGTTGACAGAGTACAGCTATCGTAAATATTCTTTCTTGGCCCAGCAGTCGCGGAGGAGAGACTAATGCGAGGAATAAACAAACTCGTATATTTCATTTAGCCATTTTCCGCGCATTCTGCGGCTCTTTTATGTCCTCTCCTTTCCCTTCTTTTCGCTTTTATTGCTCTTCAACCCTCGGACTCAAAATTTAAAAGTCTTTTATTCGTCCACTGCTAATCCAGAATATTTAACAAGAGTCATTCATTTAAACCTGTAGTAATCTTAGTAATACACTTTAGGAATAAATTAATTCTTAATACATAACTCAATAATCTTTACGCGACATCAACCGAATTGGATTTGATCAAAGAACGTTTTCTTGGGATAAAAGTAATCACACTCAGAACACCGAGACAAAGATTTTCTAATTGAGCAACCGACACACTTCTATATTCTTTGTATGTGTGACTTGGGTAACTATAGTATACCAAGAAACGTGAAATGGCTTCTTACTGGAAAGAAAAGAGCTTTCCTAGAGTTTTCCACAGAATCCTCCAACGAAAAGAAATCCTCCAATTCGACTAAGAAACTCGCATGTTGGTCTAATTGAATTCCAAACGGGAGTTCCTTGAGGTTTGGTCTCTTACAATAAATTTAAAAGAAGGAAGCTTGAAAAGAACTTTGGTTTTTTTAAAAAGCGTCCTATTCTTCGTTCTATGTCTGCGCAAAATTTTTGATAGAATACATTTCACAAAGTTATAAATCCAGTTTAAGGAAAAAGGATGGAAGAATTTTGGTTTTTTGAAAAGGGTTCTTTTTCGTTCAGAATCACTAACTAGTGAAAGAGAGTTAAAATGTGCATAAGTTTCTTGCAAGCTTCTTGGCTCTAGCTGAAACTATAAAGCAGAATCCTCAATAGTTGTTTAACAATATGTTAGTTATGGTCCATAAGGTACTGACTTTGTGTCAAAAGCACACCCTCCTAAGTCCTTTAACTCTACCTTCGGGTGGATCCTGATGATTAATGACCCATAATAATTCCATTATACTCATGCAAAAGCATTCGCGAATACGTGACCCTGGACACTGCACTGCTAACTAGAGCGTAACAGAGTTAGTCAGGGGCTCGAAGAGATCTAATGGAGCCATTATTACTGATGTGCAGTGTGGAATCAAATTGGCGTTCAGCATTGGAAAAATTATTACGAGAATGAAAAATTAATTAAGTAGACGAGCCCAGCAATGCTCGATATGTAGTCCAATATTTTCGAAGGGAAAATCGAGCTGGGAATTGGTTTTCATGTTTGCAGAATATTCAAATTAATAAATAAATTGCCTTGTAAAATTTCAAAATGAAATGATACAATTAACATGCATTTAACATTAGCTTTACATAATAATTTCTTAACAGTTCATTCTTCTTATACTTTATGCTTTTAAAAAATTCTTAATAGAGAGCAATGTCTGAATGTGAAAATTAAGTTCTTTGCCGCGAAATAAAGACAACTGCAGAATTTTTCTGCGTGTAGAAATGTTTCATTAATTTTATATGCGAAAGCAGAAGTTTTTCTGCGTAATATGATATGCAGTCATAAATTTTTCCTCAAAGCACAGTCCGTGCGGGCCGTGGTGTGTCAATTTTTACTGCATAGAGAAATATGTGATATCCTCTAATTTATTATTCCTTTTATGATTGCCGGAGGGATTAATTTGCATCATAAACTTTCAGCTCATTTTTAATAAAAGCAACTTTTTTATAACATTTTCTACTACACGCGAAATATTCTTTATTATAAAATGATGAACGAAAATGTTATTTATACTTTTTTGCAATCAAACTTATTTTTGTACTAACCTACTTAATTTAATTTAATTTAATACCTATTTAATTTCTGCTTTAATTAAAGAATAATACTGGAACTAGAGGTTAATTGTTATCGGTTCACATCTTTCTTGTGCGGAAAATCGCCCGTGAAACCCTGATTATGGATTAATTGTAATTAGGGCAGGCGTGAGTTTTCAAAAAATGCAATTTACACTGAAAATGAATTCTTCATTCCATAATTTTATAAAAAAATAAGCAGTATGTATTTTATAAAACGTAAAATGATGAAATTATGTAATGATTTAAAAAGAGTGAAACAAGGAAATAACCTTGCGAGTTTGAAAGAGCGTAAAAGAAATCTTATGCAATCGACTCGAACTTCACCTTATACAACCAATTGAAAATTTTTCTCGTTGTATGTATATTGAAAAAATGAATAAAGAGAACCAATTAATTGGATCGTTTTCCACTTCACTTATATGGCGAATTATTGATTTCTAATTGTTTTTGCTCTTTATAACTTTCTCTTAGCGAGTCCAATAATTCTTTGATTCGCAGGATAGCAACTGACATACCAACCGAAAGTTTCTGAGAAAATATTTTCGCGTCGACAGACGTGGCCTTGTCTACTCACCCGGAAAACATTTCTTTCTGGTTGGCAAGTTCAAAAGCAAAGTCCGAAAGCTTGAGAAAAGTTCCTATTCGGTGAAGATCATGAATATAAGGAATTGTATTATTTAACAATGAAGATTAATACGACAAATATACACACTCTTTTCTAAAAGAACCAAAAATCAGTTTAATAAATTCGATTTAGAATTCTTGAGTTTTTTTGGTATATAATGAAATTGTAGTTTGTCAGATACCTCTCCAGATTGCTATCTCGTCGACGTCGAAGTGAGACTGCTATTAGATTACTTCTTGCCGCATTTTACTGCGATAAGGAGAAATCTTTTCTTAACGGTCATGCTTCGGGGGAAAAATTCTTAGCAAGTGGAAAATTTGAGGTCGGCGTCAATATAAGTAGAAAAGTTTTGAAAGAATAAAAATGCATCCCGTCGAACTCGAACTTTTTTTTTATTTTCTAACTGAACTGCAAGTGTCAAATTGATTCTGGATTTTTATCTGTTCATGTCGCAATATCATGCATTCAACATTTTGATACCCTCACACATTTAGAGTATGCACGTGATCACGATTTTCGCATAAATAGTCATAGGAAGCCGATAGAATATCTCAACCGGTGACGATGCTACATTACGTGATGGGATTGAAAATTTGGACCGAATCCTTTAAATTTAAGATTAATAATAGTAACTCTTAAAAATTTCTAAACACTTTGTACATATTTTTTACATATAATTATTCTTATCTATTTATAGAATATATTTTTTTAAACTATATAATTATACTTTGAAAAAAAATATTCTCAAATGCTATAAAAACCAGCTGGTAATAAATAAATGTTTTGGTTTACAAAATCAGTGCAATATAATTTACAATTTTAGCTCTGGGACGTGACTTCCGTGCAAGAGGTTTCAAAGCGCAATGTCAGCACGATATACTTTGGCGACTTTTTTTTAAAAAAAAAGGATTCCTCCACACGCTTCAAGAATCACCTCTCTGAGCCGGGAAAACTGCTACAAATAAAGTTTCTCGATGTCCTTACCACTACTTTTCATTATATTGCTTCACGTAACGAGTTTCGATCGATTTTCTCGATATCGGTACCGTCCAGCAGCGAGCATTAAAATTAAATTATCGCCTCTACGCGAGATAGGCGACGCGAAATATGGGCTGATTTTTTTAATGGAGCAGAAAATCAATGATTTCACGCCAGCAGTCACTCTTTCACAGCCAGCCCAAATAAACTATGAATATTATAATTCCCCACACAATGCATTCGATCATCAACAAAATGTCTCTAATTACAATTAAAATATTTTCCTGAATTTCAATGAAGGTCTTTCTAGTTGGTAAAAAATTTTCATATTTGAATTAAAAATTGAGCGTGAATAGCGCGATCGAGTGCAAGGTACCGGTTTTAATACCGTTATTAGGTCCAAAATTATTCACAATTTTAGAGTATGTAGTTTGTAATTTATGGACGTGACATATTAATATACAGTATAAACTTTATACAATTTATACCACTTTCAGTCTATTAAAGACATGCAAAGCGTAATTTTGCAGATTGATAACAAAATCTAATTAAAACAATGTTTTTCAACGTTTATTTTAATTAATTTTTTTTTAGTTCACTCTACAGAACTTTTTTTATGAAAAGAGAAAAATGCTGGAGAATTTCTCACGATCGTATTTTTCAGCCTTTTTCTAGAATATTAGAGAAAGTTGCACAAAGTTTTAGTGTTTCAAATATTTTCGCCGACTTTTATATATTCCAAGACCTTCTAAAATAGAATTTTGTGAAACATGTTCTTGCGCTTTTCTATTTATTAATAAAATCAATAACTTCTCATTGATGATGAGAATGTAAAAATAATGCAGATAGGGTAATATGTATCGAAAGAATACAATAAATCTCCAGAAGACGTGAAAATTAAAGAAAAAAATCTGCCCGCTTCGCGGGCACATTCTCATCGCGCGCTTCGCGCGCGGCTCGCTTCGCTCGCAAAAATGAGCGCGCCTACGGCGCGCGGGGGGTCGAATATAGTTCGATCGTCGCGCTTCGCGCTCCGATATATATACACGTCGCGCTTCGCGCTCCGTGTTGCGCGCGAAGCGCGCAACACGGAG
>CAJFCO010000130.1:873821-901336 GCA_904066015.1 Synergus gifuensis | reverse complement strand
GGGGGGGGGAAATTTTGCACAAATCTAATACCTTCTCTGATGAGAATGTAAAAAAGAAAATCTGGCTTCGCAGGTGGGAACAAATACAACTCCCGTCAGTGGCACCCCATGGGATCGTCGTAGATCATTATTTAGCATACTTTTCTTCGCAGCCAGGAAGTGGAAAATGGAGGTGCCAAGAACGCGGCTATAGCGGGTTACCGGTGTGAATAAAATGGCTGTGCACATGAAACAAGGGTTCAGGTAATAGCGACTCTGGTGAAAAGTTCCGACAAAGATTTATTATCATTGATGTGCGGCAGCAGCATAAAACATGATGAATTGAGTTCACTTCTCGTCCGTCGCATATGACACCTTCTCTTCTCTGTATCCTCCTAACCCAATAGGTTTTAATTAATCGGTACCAGATTAATTTGTCATTGCTACTTTGTCAGGGTCGTCCACAGCTTCCACCCTCCTTATGTGTTAGCTGTCAATCTGTCACTCATTTCTCTTCACGCGAATCAAAAAATATATATATATATATATATATATATATATATATATATATTGTTTTTGAAATAATGCCCAAACATTTCTTTGGGAATAATGTCTATCTCTAACAAATATTTATCATGGATTAAAGTAAATCCTTAACAGAATCAATATCAGTCGCGAACAGATTCCCCGTAATCAATGAATTAATGGGAATAATCCAATATCCTGAGTTTCGCAAGCAGAAATTTCCAAAGCTTAAAGCTGTCGTGCGTGACTAATACGCTGTAATTCATTGCCGGGCGAATTTTTTGAAGCTCATTCTTCCCTTCACTCGCAAGCCGAATTCTGTTTTACGATCACCCGTGAAATTAACTAGAGTACGGTGTTTTATTCCACTATTAGAATCGCTCGAATATCCTAATTTTTCCGCGAAAAAAAAGATAAACTGGCTATGAAATTTTAATTCAGGTAATTGAACTTTCAGAAGTAAAAAGGAAACTGTCTGAGCAAAAAGAACTGAGAAAATTACGTTTCTAATTTCATGCTTGATAAAATAGGCATTATTTTACGGGAATAAGAATTTAATTGCATGTAAAATTCGCAAACTATGGTTCAATTTTTTATTAAAAATTTCTCTTCCTTTTCTATAATAGAATGGTAAAAAGGTGCTATAAAGGTAGAAATATTGGATAAGTTAGAAAATACAATCTGAATGTAAAGGAGAAGATAAAATAAATATAATAAACGCATGCACAAGTAATTAGCATTCGAGAAAGCTCGTGTCTCTTGACAGTGACAGACCCGGGACTCTTGTGCATATCGTTAACATTCAATCTATTACCTTCACTCTCAAAAGCTCTCTTAGACCTTTCTTCTTCCTCATTTTCCGTGCCGTCAAAATTCAGTTTGTATAAGGACCTTACGCTCTTTTACATATTGGATCTATAGAGGGGAAACTCGGCCCAAGAATGGTTTTAGCGGCACTTTAGTTCTTCGTCGATGAGATGGTTTCCATCTTCTTAGAATTTAGGAGTGAGAAGAAGTGAAGACTGGGAAAGAAGAAACTCTGATGAAAGAGAAGGAAAGAGCAGGAAAATAGACCTGATGAAAAACTAAAAAAAGTAAAACGAATATGTTTTATTCCATTTCGACGATAACCTTTTCTTTTATCCTTCTACTTATTGTTGAAAGAGCACGACGTAAACGGAACCAGCGGAACCTGATCCATTTACGAGTCGGCATCATCCGTACCGCTGACAACAGATTTTTATTTCAACGCTCCATTTCTCGCTGTCTTGACGAGAGAGCTGACAAAGAAGCAATTCAAAATTT
Organism: Synergus gifuensis; assembly: GCA_904066015.1. Taxonomy (NCBI): domain Eukaryota; kingdom Metazoa; phylum Arthropoda; class Insecta; order Hymenoptera; family Cynipidae; genus Synergus; species Synergus gifuensis. The sequence goes on along the minus strand of CAJFCO010000130.1, from coordinate 899,527 downwards.
ATATCAGAAACGCCAAACAGCATTTCATGTTGAGCTCTCGACTTTAATGCTGAGAAAGAAGTTCTGGTTTTAACCCCGTTTAGGGTCCAACTGAGATATGCAGTTTGCAGACCCTCTCAAGAATAATTCCCGAGAAAGAAGTATTATAATATGCTTAAAGCTCAAAAAATTATCCAAGTTTCTACTATTCCAGCTTGATTCAGATTTTATACATTACAGGCTCTATGCTTTTATTTGTACTTCATAATAACGGGCTAAATGATGTTGTTTTTCTCCTTTCATTTGGTCGAAAAGAAGACCATGAAATGCGAGAAAATGGAGATACATAAATCTCTCCCAAAGCGCGTAGTAGGCAAAACAAAGAAGGGCTTCGTATAGACAATATATGTTCACATGTTCACAATGCGGCTGATTAAATTTGTATGACAGCTTTTTCTTTAAGTATTTATAGAGAGTATCTAATATGTACCTAGTGCAGACATCATACTGGCATGATGGTTTCATTGTGAGAGTTATTCCGCATGGTACGCGAAATCTTCAGAATGAAAAATCAACAAAAGAGTTGAAAAAAGACGTAAAAGATTAGAGAAGAGCTTGGGAGCAATAAATGATGCTTGAAAAGGGAAGCATCTAGAAGGGAAGTAGCTGAAAGGGAAGTGCGAAGAAGAGGCTACAAAGTAGTATGTAAAACAATGAGAAAAACTGAAATTAGTGCTCGTTAACAATAGAAGCATGCAGCTTGTAAAGGGAAGGTAAAAGTGAAAGGACACGAGAAAAAAAATTGAGAGCAAGCTGACGGAGAACAATATCAAATATTGAATGAAGTATAAGGCCATAGTTAAAAAGACGAAGAAATTAAAGGATTTATTAGAAGAGAATCATGGAATAAAAAGAGTCATCCCCTTTGACGCGACATTTTATGAATGAAAGAAAATGTCATAGCAGCAGGTGGATTTGCATGATATGAAATCTGTTTGTGCCTTGTATGTTAAGAGTATAAACTTAAGTCGATAGAACTTCTAGGAAGTGTAATAGCATAGTAGTATACTATCTCTCGGATGCTTATTGCACCTGAGCTCTCACAAGCTATATGAGTTTGCTGTTTCTGAAACCTTCCGAGTTATAAATAATATATTGTACTATCTCGTAAGAGTATACATTTCAAGGTACCTTGAATAAATCAGAATAATAATTACTCTAGAAAGTTTGCCATCAATTTTATTATTTAGAAAATATTTATTACATGTATGATTAAAATGATCTTCCCATATAGGGATGCGCGAGTTGAGGTTTTAATAAATGGAAATATTTCTGATGAGCGTATAAATTGTCTAAATATTGTGTTGAATGCTGAATGTTTGTATGTGGATGATTGGGTGTCGGGAGAGAAGTTGGAATTCACCGAAAGTGAAGTATAATGGAGCTCGCAATATTTCCAATGATTCAACTCTGTCGAAGAAGAGGGTGAATACTAAATGACTTCTTCCTTCAAAGGACGGATCTGCAGACTCGATAGCTTTTGAAAATACGAGGGAAAGCTGGGGTAAAGATGCTGATTGAAGATGAAGGTGAATGGGATAAATTATTATGGTTTGCTTGATTTTCAGCGAGAGGACAATGATCAATGTATATCATTTATCGCAATAAATCACCACCACCTAACGAGACATCACGGATGGAAGGAGTCCATATATCATAATTTTGCTTATGATTTTGCTTCATCATTTTGCAAACTACCAATTTTAACATTATCATTTCGTTCTAATTATCACTGCAAATGTGTACCTGACATTCTTTGAATAAAGCACTGAATAAATATTATGGAAGATGTAACATAATTCAATGAAAAATGTAGTTTGTGTCAACTTGAAGTGTCTGCTTTAAAAGCTTGGTAGGTCGAGCAGCATGCACAATGTACAAGAATTGTGAAAAGTGGAAGAGCCAAGGACCGAGACAAGTCGAACCCTCGCAGGCTATTTACTGCCTTGAATTTTCAACACAAAAGCTAGTTTGATCTTTTTCACGTTACAACAAACGAGTGTATTTTCCAGGCAGAGAACCCTTACTTTACCGAGTTAAGTCGTTTACGGGAAATGATTCTCCCTGTTGGTTTTCTTGTGTGAAAACAAGAACAAGGTGCTTAGTTCACAGGGAGATTTTACTGTACAGAATTTAATAGGATTCAAACTGATCTCTTCTTAATGAGCAAAATCTAGACGATGCTTATTACAGAATATAACCCACCTTATTTTGGGATGAAACAAAATATATAATTATTATGAAAAGAAAGAGAAGCCTTGTGTTTCCAATTATGTATTAATTAAACCGATAATTAAACTGAAGTTAATTTGTTTACGCGAAACATTGGTATAAACGTGCATGGCATTGAGAGGAAATGAGAAAGTGTACCAGAAGTGATCTCGTACAGAAAGTACGTGTCTTTAGATTCCTTGTGGAGGCAGAACGTGTCTCAAGCAAGAATTAGCATTGTTGCCTGGAATAATACCACTAATACCTGTTTCTCCGACAGAAATTCCAGATACTCTATCACCAGATAAATTCAGTCTCAAGTACTGGATGAAACCTCTTTAAAAAAACCGATATCGAGATTTCGGATAAAATTTCTATGTAACTCTATCGCTTTTTTACTCTCTTTGTATTGATCTTCATTTTACAGCGCTGTAGAGTTTTTGTTTCAATTAAGTCACAGTCAAGACTTAATTCATTCTGCTCCATTTCGATTCACTCTTATCCAACCATATCCCTTTTAAAAGTAACTGAAACACAAACTCACATTCAAGTTAAAATCTAATCTTCCTCGAGGTAACTTCTATTCTCGAATTACTCCTATTCCAGTAAAGATCGAAAATTCAAAAAAGGATGAAAGCAACTGAAGGGTACTTTGTTGTACGTCTGTCCATTTCTCTTCCACGAGTCATGGAATTTGTGTCTGAAGTTTCTAGTTTCCATTAGTGAGCAAATTCGTTTGTTATTGCGAGAAACGTTTCTACATTTTACATCATTGAATCACGGATCAAAGAACTCGGCCTAGTCTAGAAATTTCTGCTTGCACTGTTTATAGGTACTAAATTCAGAGTTATATATCTTTATATAATATTATATATTATATATTTTTTAATACAGGTGCATTTAATCACATAGTAAGATAAATCACAATCCTATAATAATTAGGGAGCAATGTAGTTTGCTTTGTTCTCATTGCAAATGCTTCAAGTCTTGGTGGGTCAGTTAACTTCATTTAGTTCCCTAGAGACGCAAAAATGATCGATACTGTAGGAGTTCCTTCACCCATCCATTCCTTCTCACCCCACCTCGCTTTACTTTTCCTCTTTCGCTCGATAAGGCTATTATGGTATAGGTCCGTAATTCGTTTATTGCATACCGGAAGGGCGACGTACATACGTCACACGCAGTTCGTGTCATGCACAATTAACACGAGAGTGTAGCTTATGATGAATCTATCATCTGAACTGCATGGAACATTTTTCAGTTTCCTTTATCACTTTGTGGACTGGGTAGAGGTAATATATACATTATACATGATATACATTCATGAATAGCTGTCATGTATAGGCCAGCTTGCCAAGGGTTATACATTGAATGTAATGTTGAATGTAATATTGAATATTATATTGAAAATTATATTTATTATTCGATTTGGTTACAAGTTCGCGAAATTTTTAGATGATTCATTTTCACATTGCTCGTTTACGACACTACTAAAAATTTAACATTAGCAGGCTCATTAAACCAAGCAAGATTTATAGCCAATTTCCTGTATAATAAAAATTCTCTTGGTTGCTTTGAAAAATAATCATTTTAAAAGGATAAAAACTTTCAGAATTTACGAGTAGTAATTCTGAATAAAGGATGTATTGTGGGAAGTTTTATATTAAATTTCCGAAGGATAATGTGACATATTTCTTGTTTGCGGGCTGAAAATTGTCATCCTTACAAAACCTGTCAATCATGATTTTCCTATGAGAATCGAGGGATACCGCGAGGTTTGCCTTACCCACGAGAAGCCTCCTTAACAACGCTCTGTTTGTCCCTGCGCTGCAGGAAAGTTACATAGAGTGATTGAGCTGAGGGATCGGATATAATAGATGATTAGATGATATGTGTAAGTGTGACTAAAGTTGAACAGTTGAAGTGTGAATTAATAATGGTTCACAATGACATCTTAATCGTTACTATATACCTATTTACCTGGTAAATTACCTATTTGTAAAAATTTATTTGTCATTCTTGCAGAAGCTTGTTCGTCACAGAAATGTAAAAGATGAAGAGTTAGAACGTGAAAAATTTAATGCGATTTAGCTTAGCACTCGGGAAGGAATTTAGAGCATAAAAAATTGAAAAATAAAGAGCACGCTGAATTATTGCAAATTTTATCACACTGTTAAGCTGAGAGTGAAGATAGATGAGCCAATGTGTCAAAATGCTTCTTTAGAAGGTTGAGACACTGCGACAGCCTCTTTAAGCATAGGTGTTGACGATGCTATAACTCTCTGTAGTTAAGCAAACCCTGGAGCGGTTAAATCAGATTAACCGGTTGCAACTAGACGGACGAATTGTCCTGAATGCTTACCACTTTGCAGATGTCAACCTTTGAAAAGGCAGAATTGTTGTCCAATTGCTAGATCGTCGGAATTCTCTGATGAACGATAGTCCTTCCAATCTGCTCATCAATGTCCCAAATCAAACTACAAAACCATGCCTAAAATTTAGGTACACAAAGAAAAAAGGGATAGTAATTCTTATAAAAAGAATAGATTCTGATATGTTAGATAAGAAAGTCTTTTTTCGATGTTTAATGTCAGAAATGAGATGATGAAAACATAAACGAGTTCATACATTTTATAATCTCCGCAAATTGTATATTATTCCTGCCCTTTACGCGTACAAGCTTTCCTTTCAAGCAAAGTCATCGCCTTTTAATATTCATTATGAATACTTCTTAAGGATATAATTGTTTTTTGTTCAGTGAAGCTTTAACGAAAATTGAAATTATCAAATATTTAGTAATATTAGCTGGCTTGGTGGATCAGTTTTAATATTAGATATTATAACGTGCTATTACGTCTAGGTCGCCCTTTTATTAACGGGTTATTTTCTTTACTTCGAACGTTCTCATTCCCACACACACACACACACACACATTCTTTAAAGCTTTCTTCAGATATACAGAGAGAGGCGATTTCGTTTCATCTCGAGCTCAGGTTATAATATCATGCGAATGTCCTTAATAGGATAGAAAAGAACCTGAAAGGAAGAGGACAATCATGAAAAGTAGGTGCTTATTGTGATCATCCTTTTATTTTAATGTTGATCGTCACAGCGATTTAAGTCTGAAAATCTTCATTTCAAGAGAAAATGTTCATATCTGCCTCTATGTTTATAACACTTTATTGTGTACCACTAACAAAAATGCACGAAACTACTTTTCCTACTTTCGACTTCCTATACTTTTCCAACGCCGTATTCCAATTCACTCTTTTCCTACTTCTTTCCAACGCCCTTATTCCCACCCCCTTTCGAAATCCTTTCCTACTTCATAATCCACTTTTCGACCCTTTTTTTCTAAAAAAATCCTTCCTAATTATCAAACCCATTTCTCCAAATCCTTTTTTATCAAGCCCTTTTCCAACCCTTCCAGCTTCTCCTATAATGAAAATTAAGTATCAAATTTAAGCAAAATGTCAACGAATAGATTGGAAAGTAAATACTATTCATTGAATATTTTCAAAAAGTTATTACACTATATAGGGAAGGAAAGCAATCCGTTGTTAGGGATTTAGCAATGTGCATACGTGGGTAAAGAAGCGTGTTTGAAGATAGACGAATAGTACGCTGTAGACAGTAATGGAATTTAAAATTAGCTTTAAATATTATACTGGATCAGTGAAGTTAAAGGGACGATTCCACAACATCACACAAAGGATATGAGTGAGCGGTAGCCTAGTCACACGAATTAGCAAGCAATGTCTATCGAGAGGCACGTGGACACCCACCACAACTGGCGTTCCTGGTTAGATTGGTATTCACAAAGCAGGCCTGCAAGCGCCTGAGACTAAATTAAATTCACGTGCAATAAATGGGTGGCACCAGTTGCCACTGTTGTTACAAAGCTTCGATTAGAGTAACGGCTGCATAGGCAAAGCACGAACGTTCCTTTAATGTGGTTTAATTAGGTCGCTTTCAGTCAAAAAGTGTAGCGTATATTATTTTCCCATGTTACTTTATGAAACTATTTGTAAGATTCTTAATTCCTTCATTAAGGGAAATTTCTTAATTAGTACAGCACTTTTTTATTTATCTCAAATTTAGTTTGTATTCTACTTCAATTAAAACAAACCTTTTTTTATATATAACCTTTCCCTTTCAATTCGCTCCTTAAATAATTCAACAAGTTGTAATTTTGAAAAGTCATAAACCAGAAAAAGTTAACTTCATTTCCTCGCTCGGGAATAAACGCCGTGTCTAGATAAAGCTAACTGAATGCATTGCAGAGTGTGCGATTTGCTGACGCACGGCTTGCTAACTGCTTCATTTTTTCGTAGTGTTAAAAAGCATTTTGCTCGATGAGTTAACAAAGCTTCTAAAAATTTTCAAACGGAAGCAGAAAGGAAAATTAAAAATTAAGACATTTCCAGAAAAAATTAGAGGAGCATAAATGAATATTTGACATATTTTTCTTCCAATAATTTTCTGTTGTAAATTTGAATTATCTTTTTTTTTTGTAATGAGCAAAGATATTATCAAGGATTCTTTCGATTTCATAAGTGGATGCTTTGCTAAAGCGACAAAATCTTGTTAAGAGGAAGGCAATAATTCTCTCGATAATATGGCGTCATTCCTGTCTCTTACCCGATAAAATATCTGTGCAAATTACCCCGATGAAGTAAGGTGGCGACCGAAAATTAAGGGAGCACCAGAAATTTATCGACCTTTGCTAAATTGGTATGACAGAGTTTAGGGAACTCTTAAATTATCAGCCGAAAATATCTAAAAAGGTATTGAGATAAAACTAATCCAAAGAGGATTAATTATAACTTAGCGATACAGAAAAAGATAATGAGATTTACAATTTTTTATAATAATCAATTTTTTCTCGTTTAAGATTGTACTTTAAATTAGAAATTTTTTATAAAATTTAATCAATATTCATTTAATAATTAATAAAATCTAGTAATAAACTCTAATAATGCACATTAAGAAATTTACAATTATGTATAATATTCTGAAAGACAACTTATTATAATTATTCTGCTAACGCACGTGGCGGTGAAAAGAATTGATTCCGTCTCATATAGATATTTCTATATAATCATTAATTACTTTTAATATATATATTTAATGAAGGTTCTTGATTACTCACCTTACAAAATGTCACGTGGGATCTGATATTCACATGTAATTTCGCTTGTATCTCAGGACCATCAATTACAAATAATTTCCACTTTAATTCACAATAACCGATTATGGACTAATCACAATATTTTAAATTCATCTAAATTTTTTTAAATCTTAATCTGTACACGATATTGAAATCCATTTAAGCACTGTCAGTTTAATTCACTAGTCCTAGTACTTTATACAAAAACACCATACGATTGTTTGCTTTATTATTTACATAATCTACTGTTACAATAAATAATTCATAAATCGTAATCATTATATTTTTTCAATTGTGAAAATTTCTCCTTATTTGTAAATAAGCGTGAGGCTTTCTTAAAACTTTTCAAAGAAGCGTGTTTTTCAATAGAAGAAAAATCAAAATGGAAAATGGAAAAACTTAGAGAAAGTTTGTATAAAATATAAAACGCTATTTTCACTTGTTCATTTTGAAATAATGCAAAATTTGTCCATTAAATTTTATATCAATTTCGTGAATATAATGTTAGGAAATTTATGATTTTCTTTCGACGTTTCGCGAGCGCACGAATACGTGAGCGAGAGGCAGGGCGTCGCGACGCGATTTGCACTGACTCGTAGATTGTCCGTTACCCGCAGAAGCTGGGAGCAACCCCCTTCAACCCTCTTTTGATTCAACCCGCGACTGCGCTTGAGCTTTCTGTAGACCGTGCCCTATCCTAATTCTGATCTAAGTAAGTGTGGCTTCATCCGGCTGAGAATGAAAAAATGCCTAAAGGCATTCTAGTCATGTCTTTTATTTCAATTTTGTACAAGGACGAAAATAAACAAGTGAATCTCTTGTTGCAATAGAGAATATAAACTTTAAGGAATACCAGAGTTTAAATCAAGAGAAAAGATATAAAAATATTATACTACCACTTATCTATTGTACAATAGTTCTACATATTCTTGATGAACTGCAATCGTTTTTTGGGAAAGGGGTGAGAAAACAGGGTGGGGAAAGTGGATGCAAAAAGGTGGTTAGAAGAAGGTTTTGGAAAGAAAGACGCGAAAGGGGACAGGAAATTCATTTGGTATAGAAGCTTGGATAAGAATTTTAAAAATGTTGGAAATATGATTTCTTTCTTGGAAAATGAGATGGAATTTCCACACAGATAAAATATATAAAAATTTCAAATTAAGTTGTGAATAAATCAAATATTCAATATAAAAAAGAGTAGAATGTTTACTAACTTTCTTATAAATAAATAATACTACTGATAATTTAAAACCCACATTAATATAATGATAATAAAAAGTGCAAATAATAAAGTAATAAATTGCCACCTCGAGTTACCATTAACAATTGATTTATATAATTGTAAAAATTATGGGAAAATTGACTGAAATCAATTTGTGCTGTATTCTCGAAATAAATTTTATTGGTTTTGCTGGGTTAGGAATTTCAATAGTATCAGTAACATCGAATAATAGAGATTTGGCCGGCGAGAAACTCTGGAAATTAAAACTCGTGTAATTTACAATCGCCGCTTAAATCCCCATGGCGTTTTCAACAGTCGAGCCGGAACTCTATCAGAACTATTCTACGTACGCGTAATCTCTAGGGTAATCTTAATTTTCAAACGTTAAACCATGCTTGCAATATGTGTATACTGTATATATACTCAACAAACTCCATTCACTCTTCGTAGTGATACATTTTTTTATATTTCCCTCTAATTAATCTAAAAACAGAACATACACTTTCTCAAAGTATAGAACAAAAAGGACCTGCGAAATATTTTCTAATTAAGATACAGTCACCAATTGAGTAGTTGATTTTTTTTAATCCTTTGGTACTGTAATTATTAAAAGTATGGTAAAGTTTTCAACGCTGAGTTTTTTTACTTGTATTTTTTCAAAAACGTATCCATCTATTTATTTCGACGCATAGTTTATACTTCATTTATTTTATATTTTGATTAATGCTATGTGACGGTCAAAAGACAACTGAGAGAGACACCGAACAGTCTTCTCTTCTATATACATGATATTCCCTTCTTTTTTAATTCACCGGAAGCTTCAATAAGAGAACTTCGCCCTCAGTCTTCAGACCTGTAATATGACCGTCGTATTTCCTTACTGAATGTGCGTTTCTATATTCTTTTATATTTAATAAGATGGGAGGAAGCCGTGGAAGAAGATGTCCCTCTAAAATTACGATCACCATTGCTTGCAAGCACCCAAGACTCCGGTAAAGCGGATAGGGGAGAATTAATGTGGGAAGACAAAGCACAGAGGTGCGATGAAGCGTTGCTCCTTTTCGATTTCCTTGAACCCCATGAGATCACCTCAAGTTTCCCAACCCCTAGTTCTCGTTACGATTCCAGAGAAGCTCCTTAATCAGCTGGCTGCATTTTTCTCCTCTGTAAGTGGCGATTCTCTTATCTGGACTCTCTCTCTTTCACTTTGAACACCGTAAGTTCCGTCATGATGGTTTCAACCATTCTGTGCCACAATTACGGCGACATCTTACTCGATGAGATAGAAAAGGGAAAAGAAATTTTTAGATTCATTTACATAAATGGAGTTATTCATTTAATGTGTTCTGTATCTATTGAAATTAAAAAGGTGGAAAAGGAGAAAAAGGGGGAAAAGGAGGAAACGGAGGAGGAGGAAAAGGAGCGATAATAAGGACGATAATGGAGTACATATAGAACTGTGTATGTTGGAAAATATATAGGATATGGAACAGATGGGAATGCGGATTATGTACTCGAACGAGCACAGAAGAGAACTTCGACCTGAGACAATTTCTAGCCTTTAAAAGCCATAAGACTTTCCGAAACGTTGAAGGATTCCTGAAAGAAGATGTTGATTTTCTTGCGTATCTATACCTACGTATGCGATCTGAGCTTGAATTCAGCGTCTGTTTCTTCCTGAGTGATTTCCTCACAGATTTCTGTATCCGGTGTCTGTAGGCCACTCCTTCTCAATTCCCAAGTCGATAGACTTGTGATGTTTATAAATGGACGAACGGAATGATATTGGTTCAGTAGAGAAAGAAGAAAAGACATATCTTCAGAAAATGCAATTATAATGCTTAGATATAATTTAATAGTATTTCATTACAATACGGGAGTTTTTAAAATAATATTAATAACGATATTAATAACAATGTCAATAAATCAGCGAAATTAAGAAGTTAGCTATTACGTTAATTCTCCGCAGATTTAGCGGATGTATTTCCATCGAGGATAGGGCTTGTATCGATTGACACCAGGAATAATCCAGCTTCATGCATAATTGATTTAATTAACCTACATATTGCTTCAAGAATGTAATGGTAATTCTAACGAATAAACTCCGTAGCCAGTTAATTTAAAAAAAAAAGTATATAAAAATGGTAATGTAATTCTTTTAGAAAAATTATCATTTTATTATTGCAAAGACAATAATAAAATTTACAAAAGAATAAGCCAATGATTATTTTTCTTATGCGAATATTGGAAAATGAGTAGAATAGAAAATAATGAGTATTTGTACGGATTTTGTTCAAATCTCGCAAACTCGACCTCAAGAAAACATATACATGTACAGACACCCTAGAGTCTGGGTATAAAAGAGAAAATAGAATAGGCTGTTTGCTCCGTGTTGCATTCCCCGCCCCAACTCCTCGAGATCCGTTTCGTTCCAAGTTGGAAAATTGAAAAACTTGCCTGACGAGGTATATTTTCTTTCTCTGTTCAGGGTTGTTTAGCTCTTCATATTGACATCGATATTTATCTTACGATCATATTTCTTCATTGAATTTGTTCTTCAATAACTTATTAGATTTCTCTTCTGTTTATAGATGTTTGAGTTGCCAATTCAACTATCATAAACGCTTTCTTAAACAATTTCTTTTTCCTCATTTTTCGAAAGTTATAATTCATCTCTTATATAGCAAGGCAATATTGGAACACAATGTTTCATCGAAAAAAGATGGTGAACAGATTAATTGCACAGATTTTACTGCTATTTTTTACCCGAGCGCCATCAAGAAGACTTCAATGCATGCAATGAAAAAGCTTTCAATCGATTTTACATTCATTATGAAAAAAGTGTTTTGCTTAATTTTATTGCAATTTTTATCATCTATAACATGATTGTCCTGAATTCAATTATTTCTAGTTTTAATTGCCCATTTCATAAAAGAGAGGTATAACTTATCTTTCAATATTTTTCTGAATTTTTTTTTACTTTCTTCCTAAAATAATGTTAAAGAGAAACACCGATTCTAGAAGTCTCGAGTAGAAAAAGCTTTAGAGTATATGGTATGTGGAAGAAGTGAATGGAAAAATAATATTGATGCAGAAGTCGATGACTTCTTCATTATAGATATAAATAATGATAGCATCAATTTCTGATACATTAGAAAACCTGTCTATAGAAATTAATATAAAGAGCATTTTTCATTGCGTTTACATGATTTATAGAAAAATTTTTACATAATTTTATTTTATTCACACTTTAAGATATTTATTTTATGTAGGTTTATACTTTTCACATTTGAATTTTTCGAACTGAGAAACGATAAACTTCTTAGCTAATGCTTTAATTCGTTCAATGATTTCCGATTTCCATTTTTTTGTTAGCCAAGTCACAATACTCGATGTGGGGGAGTTCAAAATTCCGACTCCACCAATATTAATTTTAAATTTTCCAAATTCAGATACTCTCAAATATTCGAGTGTCGCTTTGCAAGGATTCTGACTATAATCTACAGCGAGTTTTGCTTCCATAGCGACTCCTCTAATATCGGCAGATATAAAACCATTTGTTTTTATTATACCATATTTTAACTGGAAAAAAAATTACTAAGCAATAAAGTAATTTATACTATAAAAAAAAGGTTTTAATTACCTGATAGTTATCATATTTAACAAACGGTTTGCTAAGTCCTAAACCACAAGATGCTGAGAACTTTTCTCCATCACGATCAAAGACAACATTGTTTGTTCTTTTTATTGTTGAAAAATCCACTAAAAAATTGATTAAAGAAAAGGAGAGGATAATTGATTAATTTTCAAGCAAGTTACGCAATTAATTATGGATTTAAACTGATACTCACCTAAAGAACCCACCAGTCGCAAAAATGTGACCGATTGTTTTAAAAAAACCTGATCCTGTAGTAACGGTTTCGTTTATTTTTGGAAGTGGGATTGTGCCTCTGTTCAAACTCTTAATGACATCAAAACATTGTTTAAAACTACGCGATTAATAAAATAATCAATACATTGTCTCTTTTGTGTTTTTCATAATGTCTTCCTTTCTTCTGTAAATTGCAACACATTCGAAGTATTATACAATTTGAACTAGATTACATATTTGTCATCAAATGTGAATAGACGTGTGAGATTCAATTGAAGGGTTATCATTGAATGCAGTTATGCAAATATTTTATTCCCTATATGAATACGTCGGTTAATGAAGAGTATTCACTATACAAAGCTCATGTATTAATTAAATCAACTATGGAGCTTATATAATAAATATATTAACAGTCAGGCTTTTCAAAAGAATATTATTAGCAAAAAACTATCTATTCTCGAAAATTTCAATACTGTGCTTTTTAAATTTCGAATTTCTTTTTTTTTTTCAATAGAATCGGCAGAAATGACGAAAGTAAATTAAGTGATAGAGATCATTTATTAATCAATTCAAAGCTTACTAAAATACACATAAAATTTAGTTGAGAACTTGATCATTTTCGGTCTATCATATTAAAACTTCAGTTTATCTATTTTAGAAGTTACAAGCTGCTCAATTCCAGTTACGAGAAGCAAAACGATATCTGTTCTCCATTTATCAATAGTCCAACTTGTCAAATAACTTGTATAGACTCTATTACATTCTCAAAATATTTTTAAAAGAAAATTAATTTTCACTGCGCGTTGGCATATATAAAATATAAGATACACACTTTACTTTTTATTATTTCCTCTCGAGAATATTTTCAATCAGGAAGCTTTTGTAGACATATTGGGTACTTTGACGAAGGAACTAAAGGTACAGATGGAAATCGAGAAATGGGGATGTCTCAATTTAAACACATATTTCTTTTTTGTCGTTCGACATCTCAAAAGAGAAATCTGGATGTGAACATAAGGATTCTTTGATGGTTCGAATTACGATCTCTTTGACGATTTTTGAATCCATTGAACATGATAAAGATAAGTAAATACGAAGATAATAGAAGACCTGAAGGAGATGAAACGGTTTCATTTTATCATTGTAAAGAAAGATGGCATTTATGGTTTCTCGTCCACCCGCCAATATATACTATTTTTCATTTTCAGAATATGAAAATCTTTATTTCTTAGCTTTGACGTACAGTATTTTTCAATAACTACGCTCTTTAGTCAATTTATTCATAATTCTGGGAGAGAATCGACAGAAGGGTATTATGCTGACATGTTGATTTCATTAGTTTAATTAACAAAGGGCGTGCTAAATAATTAGATTAGTGTAGGAGTATGCATATTAAATTCGCATCAAAATATGCAAAATTCATCGATTCTATGACAATCCAATATCGTATTCGCTGAATCTCGATTTTTAATTTTAAAAAATATTCAATTATATATTTCAAATATTTCAAATTTTAATTTATCAAAATTGTTACCACTGTAGTTACTTATATAATTACTTTTGGAATTTATAAGATTTTTTAATTTAAAGATTAATGGAGGAATATATGACTCTAATCAGCTTGTTAATTTATGACAACACAAATGAAGAAACTAGAAGAAAAGTGTAGTATAAGTTGTTCAAAATGTCTGAAGCTGATTGTAACCGAAACAATTACTCGGTTTTCTCATGATACATATACCTGCTATAAAGACCGGATACAGAATTATGGACGGACACACGTATTTCTACGCGTCCCTTGAATACCAACCGCCTGTGTATAAACTATCTAGTTGTCCGGCACATAAATCACCCAGCAAGGAGACTTTACTGAGCGAAAACCAACCATTATGCAGAGAATGCCATTTACATGATAATACCCAAATAGTTGAACCACATGTAAATTTCCTTTAGAATATTCAGCTTCAAGAAGAATCTGCTTCTCCGTCAACAAATCATTATTCCAAGCAATCAATTCTGACAGTCATAATCCTCCAGCTATATTAAAATCCACACCCTGGAATAAGCAGAGATTGCAAGCAGCACTTTTATAAGCGGCCTCCTAACTTAATTTGCATGTTATTAAAAATAGCCACTCTACCCATTTGAAAATTCCCGTCTAGGTTTCCTGTTCCATAGAAATCTGCACAGGAATGTTCAACTAGCCAATTCAAGTTCATTCGGTTTAGAATTTCTTCATTCCGGATTCCGCATGTCGCATTCATTTTTTGTTTGTACGTTCCTATGAAACTTTAAATTTGTCCATTGGAATCTAGATCAACTCAATCGGAAACATGTTTTGAACATTCCAGTGGAAAGTTTCAATACGCCCACAGCTTGTTGAAGAGGTTAGCTAGCCTGGCATATACTTTCCATTTGCACTTGTACTTCCGAACGAGACCGGGCATTCAACACTGAAAATTGATTGTGCGCACCATGTAACCGGAAATTGCTACGATTGAAATTTTTTCTTTACACTCGTTGCATACTGCGAAATGTACTTTTAAGAATTTCTCTGAAGTTTTTCAATTTACTTTATTGCACACATGTATGTCAGATATTATTTGTAATCCCACAATATTGAATGTGAAATCACTCGGATTTAGTTATATGTGAGAGGAAATAATTGCAGTACATTTTTTGCTGCATATTGACAAAGAACATGTTTGAAATCGTGTTTGTAAGGCGCGATGGCAAAAGTTCGACGAATTTCGTATACTGATAGGACCAGTATCACTGCAGCGATAATTAAATGCATAATGAATGAATCTGTTTACTGTCGACGAAAATTTGCATTTTCACCGGAACGGAAGCATGTGCCGTCTCCCATAACACCCATCACGGATAATCAAATCGTGCTCTCACTATTATTCATTAATAATTGATATATTTCTTGTACCTCTGAAACAATTATTGACGAATACTGGCATGCCAAGCTTTCCAAATGCAATTCTGCGTTTCAGAAAGTTTTAAGCTTCAAACATGCTGACAGCTAATTACCCTCCATGCAGTTTGTATGTAATTTGTATTTATATTATAAATATACATAAAAGAAATGTAATATTCTGGGCTTTTTAACTTTAATAAATTTGAACCCTGTTAATAATTAACTTGTGTGTAAAATTATCGATTTTGAGCTTATATCTGCGGAAAGCTGTTATAGGCAGACGAAGATGTACTACTTATGTCGCATAGAAATTCTTCTGTGGCATTGTCGTGAGAAATCCATGCACGTTCTCCGGAAAATCCATTTCCACGTAAACCGACCATCGAACGAAGTAATACCCCACGTAAAATCGATCAGACGGATATTTCTCTGTGAAAACCGTCGGGAATAACAGACATTTGCAGTGAGACTTGTGGGTTACTTACGACGTGGGATAAATGATTTACCTTTTCGCTTTTCCTTAAGAATGTTTTTTTCTTTATGGACACTAAGAAAAGTGCAATCAAGATTTTTTACTGCACCACATAAGGATTTCTAACCAGGGAAGAAAGGACTTATTACAGAGTATAAACATGGCCTGAATTTCATTAAAATTAAGTGCCTTAAAGCATATCACGTGTTCCTTGTTCAAATTAAAATACACTCATCTCGCGATCGAGAGCACTCCGATCGAGAGCACTTTTCACGCTTGACTGATTCTACGTCCCCCCACCCCGAGCGTCCCTCGACAGCCAACACTAAGTGCCGGCGCTCGCAAAGTCAATGCCGTGGTGACGTCAGAGTGCTCGCTCAAGCTATTTTAATCCCATCCGATCGAAGTCACTCGACCCCAGAGCGGTGCTCTCGATCGCGAGATGAGTGTACAGATATTATACGTATTGAATGTTCCTAATTACCTACTATACCTAAGCGTTTCAATTTATAACGGGAAGTATATTTTGAGTTATGTCAGCACTACAAACATCCATTATCTCGAGGGCTATAAGGAGATTCCAGAGTGGTGAACGGTTGTATATGTTGAACTATTGCTTAAACGCATGATGCATGATTATAGTGCATGTGAATTCCAGAGAGCTACTTAGAAACGATACACTAATGATATGGCTTAATGCATACAATGAAAATTCATATAGACATTACCATCATATGTTTATGTATTTTTTACATGAAAAATATTTGATCTATGTGTATACTGTTAGATTTTATAGACATAGTCATGATATTTACACACATAAATAATCAGAGCTCAAAATATAAATAAAGCTATACGTTTATTGTCCATTAGGGTGAAAAGAATGCAGAACCCTCTCACTCTAAATATCGGAAACAGTAAAATGCATTATGCAAGGAATGAATAGAAAGGGAAGTTGGAAGGAAAAGGGGACCTGAAAAGATATAGGGGAGGTTTTGTTGTGGTAAGCGAGAGTGGAAAATGGCAGGATATGCAGGATTTGCATATCATTCTATAAATTCCTAACAATGTTCCCTTTTTTCCACTTCCTTCTGTTCACCATTAGACTTGAGAAAGACACAAGAACATGTTTTGGTATGGAATCCTTTTACCTTTTTAACTTACGAAATACGTTATAGCTAAAAAAATTTGCCATAAAGTTTCCAGTGTAACTTTCGTGCTTATTAAAAGATCAATTGGCTTAAATTGACACTCTGATATTTTCATAGATAGTCTCTAAAGTATTTTTTTCATAATGCATTTATGATGTCACTGTCAATAAAATTAAGAGCTTTTATATCAACAGCTAGTTTATTCAGTCTTGCATAAATTTGTCTTTATGTCTTTGTGGTATGCTGCTGGTATATTGTTATAATACAAATCATAATTGGTTGTCTAGATATGTTATTGATTAATAATAAAGGACTACAAACTAGAGAATCGTAATGCTATATAATAATTACATTACTTTTGATCGATGAACAGCGTAATTATGCAGGTATATAATAATCCTTCAATCAGTATAATGCACTAGGCATGCAAAAAATATTTTAGTATATATATTTATTTACTCTAATATAATGTTAAACGGTTCTATGTAATAAAATAATACTAATGGGGTGATAAAAGGGTTACTCAAAGGCGTTAAATGAGTCACTCGGAGTGCTTACATATTAAATGAGCTTTTTCAAGCTATCTTTCGCAAACATTTTCCATCTTAGTTCTTCCCATGGGTTTACACTTTAAGAGAGCCGCGAAGAAAACTTACGAGACACCAGGGAAACACCCACTCAGATAGTGGAATCCTATTTCATCCTCTTTATCCCTTATTCAACTTTCCCTCCATTTTTTATTCGTTGTGGGTTATTTTGGTACATCATAAATAAATAATTAATCTGACGAATTGACTTTGTCAATTTGAATTCATTGAACCTTAAAATAAAATGGACAATCTTTCGTTTCAAAAATAAGGGAGCAGTATGTAAAGAGTGTTGTGCAACTGAAAATTCACTAGCAACCTAATTATACAAATTGGATTCCTGTTCAAACTCCATAAACGAATGGTTTAATTGAAATTTCGTGTTACAACGAGCTCTTGTGCCTTGCTACCAACTATTTTCGGTGACATATCGGTGTTACAATCGATTTACATTCCCGAAAGGAACTCATCGTAGTATCTATCGACTTTTTCAAACAATTTGTCAATTCCGCGTTTGGAGGAAAGCCAAGGCTGTAATAGAGCGCATGCATATTAAGGAATACTCTTCTTTTTAACCTCCATTCTTTGCCTTGCATAAAATCTATTTGGGTCGTAAAACCGTTATGGATATGGAGTGAATGAAATATGATTTGATTTATTAAAATGAAAAGAAATTCTACAGCTATTAATTAATTTTGCGTTATCTAATGCTGAACTAATTCTTCTGAAAGTTTAAAAGGTATTTTGAATATTTATGGAGAAAGGTGGGAAAATTGTACCCAGATAATACAGAAAATGCCCGTCACACTCGTATGTGTAAGGGAAAGATATGCAGTAGTCGGCTGAACTTTTATCGAAGAATCGATAAATGCGGCAGTTCTGACAGATAAATTCGACCTTTCGTCTGGTCCGGGCGATTTGGTTTGCTAATTCGTGTCTTCGCGTATTTCGTTGGAGTAAAAGAAGAATAAGTGGGAGGGTATGCCGTCGGTTGGCAAATCTGCCAACTTCTCCTGTTCTGTCCTTTCTCCTATTGTCAAGAGAATCCATAAATTTGTCGTTGTCCTCCTGCTCAGAATAACCAGGTGACTACTTCTTTTGACTACTTAATAAGCAACTCTTGACTTTCAGATATAATTTTCTCCGAAATAAAAAGGAGTGCCTTTCCTTCTTAGGTAAGAAATAATCATTTCCCGTGTGTTTTCCTTCCATTTGATTAAAACACTATTCAAGATTAAGATTAACACACTAATGTTAATATCATAGTAGGAATAAATGTTTAATTATCAGTGCGATAATTTAAAGCGTAATATTTCGTTATTGAATTGCAAAACTAAAACTCATGTTGTAAATGAAACTTTGTTAGAACCCTCTGTTTAACTCCATCCCAAAGGAAACATTAATCAAATTTTCGATAATGAAAACAGCTCCTCTGTATTTAATATATACATATATGTGTGATGTGCCAGATGATATATCGAAATTTAAATAACAAATAGATAATATAAATTTCAATAGGATGATATTTAAATTTATGAAGAATTCTTTTATTTGGCTTAATTTTAAAATGCTAGATTTGGAGTAGAAAACAACAACGTACGAATTAGGATGTCTAGTTGGCTGACAACACAGGGAGCACAGGCATTTCACATTATTATTGAATATGGCACGTAACTGCTGAATCAGATTACTATATCATCTCATTATTAGCAAATTAATCCTAATCATTTTACGGTATATTGCAATTATCGATTTGGGGTATAATTTTGGGAGATAAAGCATTTTCAATCTCAGTTGTTGATTCTAGTTATATGTATAATGTGCAAATATATATAACAATTAATTGTGAGAATATTAATTATAATTAATCATCGTGAATAAAATCGTGTATATATAAGAAAGTAATTGCGTGCAATGATATGAAGCAGGGCGCATTTACAATTAATGAATAAACGATGTTCAAGCTTGGTTTGGTGGAAGAAATCGTGCTCAGGATACGAGCTTATCACAGGAGCAATTTATTTTCTAGCTTTCAGAAGTAGCTGACACTCTTGTGTATGCATTACGTGTTTGCTTATTTATTGTTAGCTGAAGTTTTTTTGAGAGACAAGGAAAGTATTTTATAATTATAAATTCAATTCAATTTCGCGAATGCATTGATTGTATTATTAATAATTTTTATGCGTTGGGTATTACAAAATAAATGAAATTTGCGCTTAATCTATGAAAAATGATTGAGTCACTTTCAACTCTCGGTAAAGTTTTAATGAATCGCCGTTTAATAATTAAAAGGAACAAAGCCCCCCAGTCATTTGCAAATGCACGGACTGGCGAGACAAAAGGAATGGGGCGCATAAAACGGAAATATAAATCAGGAATTATAAAGCAATTTCACAGAAACCACAACAAGACTGGCAAGACCGTCTTGTTTAACCGTTTTTCTTGGATGGTAGATTTAAAAAAAGGAAGGTGAAGAAATGAGAGAGAAAAGAGTGAAAGAAAAGCAGGAGAAAAGTACCCGGTTTCAGTAAACTATTACAAACGACGTCCGCTTGTCTTAATCGTGCATTACTCTTCTATCTTACTAGGATCTTTCCTCACGTTCGCTTCTTTTCCACTTCTCATAACTTCTCCGACGATTATGCGACAGTATCTAAAAAGGTAAATTCTCCCTGGAAAATAAACTCTGAGTATACACAAACAGTACATAAGGAATACTGCTCATGCATTTCATTAAAGTAGGGTTTGCAAGAACTTTATGTAGTGTTCTCTGTATATTAGATTAATTGATCATTTGAATTATTCAAGCTAAATTTTAAATTAATTAATGTAAGAAGGTGAGAAGGAATTTTTGCCTTGCAACTATGTAATAAAGTTTTCATCTTAACTGATAATCAGATAAATCCCCAGAATATTTTTTGTGAAACTAAATTTACCTAATTGGATTATGTATGAAGTAATTTTCGTGACGTATGGTAGATGTTGTGTATTGTTACAAGGAAAGATACTAAAACTTTCGATGGAAGTTTAGAATGGAGGCCACAATTTTCCGACCTTAGCCTAAACCGTTGTTTGTACATGTATACGAGGAACACCACTGTAACTAGATAACTAGATAGCAAGGTAAACACGTATCTCCCTGAAGGGTAGTATCGGGAAATGCACTGAACTCTCTGCACTATTGCGTTGTCATATTGGTTGTGTTAAAATTCAAATTTCTCCCATTTGCAAGCGGCAAAATGATTTTACTTAATGGCCGCTTTCCCACTTGAAACTCACTGTGCAGTGGTAAATACTTGCATAGTCAGACGAACCAGTTAGTCGCAGGGGAAATTGGAGACTGTTTTCCTAAACTTTGCAACAACGATTGTATATATAATAAAAAGGCATTATAAGAAGGATAACGGACTTTAAAAACTTGACGAGGGTAAGTCTTTAGTGTGAATAGGACAACTAATGTTGACACCTACATCGAAACTACAGAGGTCCTTCAACAGTATATCTGTGTAATGATCTTGAAGAAACTTAGACTGGAAAGCAGAGTAGGGTGATTGTTCAAGTGACACGAAGTAGTGCAGAGGTGGTACAAGATGCGAGAGTAGTTTCTAAGACAGTTGAATCCGAATTAATTATCGCCATGTAGAGTGATGCCATCTTGTCAAAGTTATTGCCGCAGCTTCTTGTTTCAAACAAATTTACACGTTGAATTACATGAGCCAACTTGAACGCTTATATTGTTTCTCACAAAGTTGTAAGAACTACCTATTATTGGATACATACTTTAGTATCATCGAAACTTTATTGTATGAACATTTTTTGCTTTTTTGATTTCCAGTTTATCAGAGGAAGTTGACAGAGTCATATAAGGTAGAAAATTAAAATATGTGTCTGATGCTCAAGAAGCAGCTATGTCGAGTAATTACTGGATAAGAAAGTGTTGGTTTATAACGTCTCCAGAGTGTTGGAGTACATGCTCTTTCTTGTATGTGCTTTATTCTCCGCTAAAGCGTGCCTTCCGGGTATATCGCGGTTACGAAAACTTTAAGGCAAGCACTACTTCTTCCATTGTGTGAACATGCGATCTTTTGAAAAAGTAGGAAAGAGAGAGATGGAGAAAGTGAGAGGGATCAAAAGGACGAAAGAAATAAAGACAAAAACTGTAAGTTGAGCAAACCGTCAAACGGTTCGCTCCATTATAGCTGTAAGCACGCGAGTTACGTTTTCGCGTGCTGTATCTTGTTGTATCTCCAAATTAATCGAAAAATTTTTAGCGGATCTCATTTTCATTTAATTTTCTGCTAAAATAGTTTCAGAAGATTGTATGTATATACTTTAAAAGGAAGAGCGTATTATATAAATTTGAAAGAGTCTAGCTTTTCGGAAATTCAAACTATTAATCCGCAGGTTGAACCCAAGGCAACATTGTTTCCGTAGGGGAACTTTCCACTTTGAGTTGAACACGAATTTGGCAGAATTGATTATGCGGTAATCCACAATCGAATTTTATTAACACTTTGCAGCCAATGACCGGGAAACTTTCGTGCGTTCCTAACGATGCAACAACAAATGGCCGCAGGAATCCCCGGGTTCTGAAATCCATTTGAGAACGTAACATAGTTACTAGATTTAACCCCTAAGGAACTTTCGCTTCAATAAACTATTCTAAGCAATTAAATTAAGGGCATATTTCGGCAAATTTTAGCACCTTGAGAGAAAAAATATTTATGAAAATCTTTGGATACGTCAAGTGCAAGACGTAAACGTATTTCGATTGATGCAAGTGAGTCACTTAAAGTAAATGGCCTATTCTTGTAAGCCGGAAGAAAGGATCGTAAATCCCCTGGATTGAGAGTGACTCAGGTGTCCGATATGTCACTAGACTCTGTGGGCAGCACTAGAATCTAGAATACTCTAGTCGCGCATCCTGAATGCGAAACGTCGACGCTGGAGAGTCAATACATTGACTCCTTTTTTTTATTGAAGGGAAAACGTGAAAGGAATTCATTTTCTGTGTTGCAATAGAAAGTCTGTTAAAACTCGCTCAAGCTTTTTCAATATCAGGAAATTAAAAGAAAAATCTCTAGTATTAGAATTTCTGATATATCTTACATCAAAAACTTGTAGAAGTTTAATTTAAATAAAGCAGCTTTAACACCAATAATTACTTAACTCTGATGGAAATTTTACGTTTGCTAAAAGTTTCCTCTGAAGTGCCAAAAAACTTTCCACCCTAAAATACTTCTCAACTGGGGTTTCGTCTTGAAGTTGAATGATGCTAATAATATTATGAACATTCGTAAAACCTTGAAGGAGCTTACCACTTAAAAGATTTTCAATTTGGGGTTTGGGTTTTACTTTGAACCCTTTTCTCGCAGGCTTCTTGAGTGAAATGTAGAAAGGTGCGAAAAATAATAAAGTTAAGAAGAGGTAAAAGAAAGAGACTAGAAAGGAAAAACGAGAAAAGCTTTGGAACTGCTGGGAAATCTCCGGTGCGATTTGTAAAGGGGTTTGATTTATAAGTCTGTGAGTTGCGAGAGGGTAGTATCTCCTTCGGTTCTTGAGAAGAAGAACTGGAACCGGGAAAGAGAACCGACGAAACCCAGGAACCCAGGAGTTAGCGAACGATCGCCAAGCCGCGGCATCACTTACGGATGATGCATTGCCCCGAAGTCAATTTCAGGCACAGAAGGATGAGACCTTGATAATGGATTTGGAAAAGCTGAAAACAGTCGACCCCTTTCATTGGTCCGTTTAGCGTTTCACTTCAATAAATCGCACACTGTACTAACTCTTTAATATAAATTCATAATACAAAAATTAACAAACCAATAGGTAAAATGATTAAATTAAGAAAAAAGGGATTTTCAAGTAGTATAAGCATCAGTTAAAAGTCAGCCGTGGTAAAATTTCATGGAGTTTAAGTAGTTAAA
The DNA here is from genome assembly GCA_904066015.1 of Synergus gifuensis. NCBI lineage: Eukaryota > Metazoa > Arthropoda > Insecta > Hymenoptera > Cynipidae > Synergus > Synergus gifuensis. Next base: position 875,948 of record CAJFCO010000130.1, on the reverse strand, counting down.
AGCCACACGTGGTGTGACTCAAGTAGTATAAAAAGTTAAGAATTGGACATGAAAAGACGCAAGTAGTATACTTAATTAAGAATCAGTCATAATGATATTCAAGTAGTATAACCATTTAAAGAGTCAGACATTGCGAGATTCAAGTAGAATAAGTAGTTAAGAGTTAGACATGGTGATCCTCAAGTAGGATAAGTGTTAAAGAGTCAGACGTGGTAAGACTCAAGTAATATAATTAATTAAGATTTACAAATTGTGAGATTCAAGTAGTATAAGTGTAAACAGAGGTTTCGACTATTAATTATTTGACAAAACGAGTTTCTTCGAACTACAAGCGTTGATTTTGTGGGAGATTTTCGCGGAGGAATTTTTTATTTTAGAGTTAGGAAAGTGTCGAAGTTGCATGCCCTAATGGGCAACTTGAAGTAGTGTGATACATATCACTGCACCTGGTCTCACCTGATCCTGAAACCTTTTGGGATTTGGGATGCGCTAGCTGTACTCGAAAGAGGAATGGGATGATGGTCGAAGAAGGAAAAGGGTAGACCATGGCCAAGGGAAAACACTAACGTAAATCAGGTTACACTTTCCCATTATTTCCTTACCTCCTACTGGGAACAACGTCCTAACTGCTAGATCTTGAAAACTCGCCACTGCTAAAACAAATCTTCTATTTCCCTTCCACTTGTTTTTCTCCCTTTTTTTTTATTGAATTCCCATTCTTCACTTCATTCAATTCAGCAGAATTGTATTGCGGCTGATTCCATTTCAAACCGTGAAAAGAGAGAAACACGTTTTTAAGAAGTCGAATTACAAAATAAAAAAAAAAGCTTTCTTATTTTTTAAAAATATCCTTTTTAAATCCATCGACTGTTATTTACTTCTTTATCATATGTAAGGAAAATGTAAATAACCGATAAGAATCAAAATCACCTAAAGGGAAACGAATTTAATTTAAAGTTCGTTAAATTGCACATCTGCCACTTTAGTATAGTTCTGGCTTCGGAATAATAATGATAGCATGAACTAAAAGAAACTGAGTAAATTTTCCACTTGGTCCGGAAATCCGTGCATTCCACGGACTTAAATGGGAGAAAGATAAGAGTCGAAAAGATAATGCGAGAAGGAAGTCGGCGAGAGGTCGTTTCTCTTTACTTTAGTTGAGAAATCAGCTTGTTTCGAAGATGCTATGCTCTTAAGAATAGTTACTTTTCTACTTTTCTACATCATTAAATATCATTATTCATTTTCTTCTTCTCGAAATTATCCAAGAAATGTGAATATTGAAAAATCTAAAGAGACTTTCAAAGAACTTGGGTCATTTTTAGTTCTACCCAAGTGCGAAATCACATACGGCCCAGCTCTGGCCCAGCGTCGGCAAAAATATTGCCGAAGCTCGGCTGCCATTATCGCGCCAATGACGGAATGATAACTATGGCCTTCACTTGGCAGCCAAGGCTTGGCTGCCATTGTCGGCCCAATACTGGCTACCGATATCGGACCAAATCTGGCTGCCAACTGTGACCAATTAATTTCGTGAGGTACACATTCGCGTATGCTCGACAGCTGGAAAGATATTTATTATTTAAAAGAGTTTCAATTTTGATAATAACCAGAATGTAAAATAAGAAATGTATTTTGAATTGAACAAAAGAAATTAAACTAAGAGATTTGAAATTCAATTAAATTTAAAAAGGCGAGATAAGGTTTGAAATTGAGAGAATGATTACAATGTAATCTAACAGACAATTATTATTGATAATCAAATAAACGACGCAAACAATAACAGAAGAATAGCCTTCAGAACAATACGACCCCAAAACAAATAATAGACACGGTCGATCGAAATCAAATCAATAAAATCAGAAACTTGGAAAACCGTTACAAAGCGAAATAAAAGCGAGAATTACACAAAGTAATATTTCAAATAAAATTTCCAAGACAACAGAATAAATCACGCAAATACTCAAAGATACATGATTAAATACAAGATATGTGAAATCAATGGCGAAAAATCATATGAAAGAAAAATCAATATCAGATACAATAAAAAAATGTCAGAGCAATAATCGTTAACAAGAAGATTCCCTCGTCAATAGTCAAACATTATAAAATATACATAAATAAACA